>BQKZ01000537.1:151930-165038 GCA_036244855.1 Temnopleurus reevesii | reverse complement strand
TCTCTCTCTCCCTTCCTCCCTCCCTCCCTCCCTCCTCCTCACCTCCACCTTCCTCTACCTCTTTTCCAACGTCTTTTCCTTCCTCTTCCTGCCTCATATCCTCATTCCATCACTCATCCATCCTCTCTCCTATCCTCCTCATCCCTCCATCCTCATCACTTCTTCTCAGAACATAATTAGCTCCTGCCTAACATCATCCAATCACTCTGAATAACCCTACACCTTATCAACGCAATACCCCATTGTTAAATTACCGGGCCTAGCATAAGCCGTGTTATGAAGCATCTTATGAATGAACAACACTGCCTATACCCACACTGAAGCCCTACTCTATTTTACCCATGAACCAGATATTATGCATACATGTAGGAATTAATTATATTATCTTCTTAATATCTTGCTTGAACCTAAAACTAATTTCGTGATCCTCTGCTAGGAAAATCAATTCACGGTTAATTTGGCATGGTGTGTAACTCACATCAATCGCATTTCTGTGTTTTTTGTTTTGTTTTTCATTGTTCAAACAAAATATACCAGTCATATTTTCACCACTGCTCCAATTACACATGCCATGCTAAATTGTGTTTATATTTGAAAAGTAAATCAGTGGCAACAACCGTACAAAAATTATACAGAACATTTATACATTCCAAGCAAATGCTAAATTGCAAGATATTGTCATAAATAATAGTCAGATATATACCTGATATTTTAGGATACCAAAATATTTCCCCAATGGATCATATTACTGGTTGATTTATATTTTCATCTTGGTTACTTTTATCTCTTGAAATGTTAAATTCTGTATGCAGAATTGCCGATCATTCCAGAATATTGATGAGACACAATTCCATGTAAACTTTTACTGCATACCGGTACTTTTTAAACGAATGATCAAGTACTCTCATACTTTATTTCATAAGAAAAGTTTGCTTCAGCTGTTTAGCTATTTGCTTTCTAATTTCTGATAAAGTTCATATTTTGTAATAATTGGTATTTCTGTATTTTTATGCTTTTCCTATATCATGTATAAATGCAAAATGACAATGACTCTTACCTTGAGAACAATTGTGTTTTCTCTCTCGGGAAGTTCCAATGCTGTCGTCTCTCGTACCTCCTCGATTAGAAAACAGAAGATGCCTGTCTTGGGTTTTGACGACTGTAAAGTAACAAGAATAAGAAATAACATAAAGTTACAATTGATAAGAGCATTTCATTGTCATGATTTTGTACGAAATTGACTTGAATCTCATAGGCAAGGTTAACTGTAGTGAAGCATTTTGATATCGAAGAGTTCCATCAAATGGGTCGCACACAGACAGAGTTGCACAATGACAACAGTATTAAAATAAAAAAAAATCTCTTCTTATGAGATGGGTTGCTCTAAGATCTCTTTTCTGGGATAGACCTTTCATCTGTTGGGGGAGAGGGGGATTAAAGCAGAGAATATAAAACATAAATCAAAATACAGTCAAACCTGTCTATAAAGACCACCCAATGGAGACAGAAAACATGGTCTTTAAGAGCAGTTGGTCTCTAGAGACAAGTTCATTAACACGTAAATTGCTTCCAAGGGAGACCAGAAAGGTGGTTTTTGTGGACAGGTGGTCTTTATATACAGGTGGTCGCTAGAGCAGGTTCGACTGTAATACATCGGTACAGATTTCTATTAATCACAGATGGGCTACTTAACGGGAACCAACCACCCTGGAAGTATAATTGCGCAGCCAGTGGATGTAAAAGTAAGATGAACAAACTGTGAATATTTGAACAAAATTAGTTAATCTGTTAAAGAGCATTCAAAGTCTCAATGATATCATAATCCCTGTCACTGATGGGGATCCGCTCCATTTTTGCGCAAATCTTCACAATACATGTACATTCATCTGATTTTTCTTCATTTAGTGAGAACTAACTAATTCCAAGGGTTGGTTCCCCTTTCATTTATTTTTTAGAACATCGTCATAAAGCTAGTATCTCTGAACAGACTTAATTTGTATTCTCAAACAACAGAGTACATGATAAAATTTCAAAGCAATAAGGCTCCGCTTGTCAGTGTTCAAAGATGGATGATACAATTAAGCGATGAAATACTGGCTTCCTCATAAGAAAGGGCGACAGAAATTAATTTTGTATGCTACACTGTGTGGAAAAGTCATTTGGAATAGGTCATAAATGCCTCGCAGACAGAATTCCCAGTGATTTAATTTCATCAGTCCTGCAATCTTGAATGAGGTTCAGACACTCCATATAGTCAATATACTGTTCTATAATTTTTTTTTTTTTAATACTTGAATTTTTTTTTAAATAATTGAATTTTTTATATACTGTTCTATAAATAATAAAGGGGGGTATGCTTCAAAATAAAGTATATTTTGAGAGGTGTACATGTAATTCAATTCAGTTCAAGTTTTATTTTCAGTTATATGAATCATAATACAATGGTATATTTCAACAAATCAAGGAAATGTACAAAAGAAATTTACAATATAATTAAAACAAATATTACTTTGTACATAGAAGAATTGATGACATAGAATTTCGATACTATTTTTGTAATAAATTGAATATTCAATGGAAATAGAGAAATTCATTAAAAAGTAAAAACTTGTAAGCTGTAATAAATGTATGTAAACATGAAAAAGTAAATCTACCCGCCCCCACACTATGAAAGGAACATAGTCAAAGTTTCTCTATGGAGGGGTTATCAAGCAACATAATTTGGTAGTCATGTTGTTCAACTCTCTCTCGCTAGCTTTTGTGTGAAGATCCTTTTGCATGAGTAAGCACATATAAAAAAAAGTTGCAATGATCTTGTTTTTTTAATGAAAATCTATCAAAAAATAGCAAATGATTTTGTATGTTTATTTCAGGTGCTGCTTTTTTATGTATGTTGTGATCAGAAGGGACAAAGCTTGGGACTCGGACAAAGTAAACATCTTCATTCAACGATTGACAATATACATGTAGCTTCATGATCACAAAAAGAAATCTGATTGCAACTCTTGTTCAACATTTTTCCACAGAATAAAAAGGACGAAAATCTATTTTGTGTCCATCTACTGTAGTTAAATTGTTAATGCTTGAATGGATGTTGTTAACTTTGTCCAAGGGCTTTGTCCATTCTGCTCACAGTAATGGCCAGACTATATTTCATCGATCAGGCCAACTTTTTCTGGTCAGTCTCAAGAAATAAGTGTAAAAGTCTGTGACTGTAAAATGTATGTGTGGATTGGGTCTAAAGATCATCTTTATACTACAGCAACAAAACCTATTTCAATGTCAACAAGAGGCAGGATTTATTTACTACATTCTTGGTAAATCTACATGTACAAGGAACTTCATTGAATAAAACAAGATGTGTCTTTTCCCCTTGATGTTTACTCACTTTTATAACTTGTGATTTTTCACACACAACCAACATAATAAGCTAAATCAGAAAACTGAGTAACATTTTATAGTACTTTTTTTTATTATGAGAGCGCCTCCCTCCCCTGTTAAAAATAAGCTACACTACCTGTTACAACCATTTACTTACATGTTATCACTACAAATTACGGGGCAAATCCTAGTGGAACTGCGCTATACTTTCAGGTTTTATAGTGATGACATGTAGCAATGGATTCAGACTGTAAGAGGGGTCGTTGCTTTTATGTGATTGTTCAAATTGTTATAATTGTACAGCGCATAGAGAATTTATTCATTCTATTGTGTGCTTTAGAAGAATTTAATTATATAATTATTACTATTAGCTGCTTCATTTTGAAATTTCTATTTCACATCGTCTATGTATTTCGTGTAAAACAGACTATCAAATTGAAATCACTTGGCCGATTAGTCATAAATTACGGAACACCCCTAAATCCTCTTCTAATCTAATTGGGTCATACATATGCATGTACACACAAGTCCCACATCGGTGCAAGCACTCATTATAATACACACTGATTGACCACAGGTCTGAAAATCTACAAAACCATCGCTTGATCAAGCAGGTGGTCATTTCAACGACAATCTTGATTTCTTTTTACAAAATCGACAGAGATGCCAAAGAATAACTGCATTCCTTACTTTTATCAATTTATTCATTTATTCTAAAATATTCAAACTGGTACAAAAAATCAGTAAATATGCCTTTTCCATTATTATCCTAATAGTACAATAAAATGACACAGACAGCATGAACAATATTAACAAGTACTTTTTATACCCTCTTCCGCTTCATGAGCGGACATATATAGATGTCTATGAATCCCAAACAGCGCCATTCCATAGTGCATCGCATCTGTCTCCATAAAGAACATTCAATCATCCAGGGCTTTTGTCTATTAGTGACCCTCATGTACATGTATCAAAATGAATTATATTGGTCCATGGTAAGACGGCTCCCAAATTATATAGCATATGTATATCTTGAATTCTGTTGAATGTTTTATATCGACATCGACTGCATTTGATACCCGTCATCCAAATACAATTGACAAAGAATATGGTTTTGGGGTTAGCATCCCAGAAATTAAATAAAAAGGCCTAACAGAACCTTGAACTTCTCAAAAACATGAAATATGTGTATTTTAACGACTCCTCTAAAAGGTTGCACTGCAGTGAAGAACATCACTGCATCCACCCAAGACAAACCCCAATCTCTGGTAATAGAGATTTTTAGAGCAGAAAAAATTCTTCAATCAGACACTCACGATGTTGCTTCTTAAAAGACAAAAGAGCAGCATAAGAATCATAACTATGTAATCAAAACAAAAGATTACCTTAAAAAATATCTCTCCACATATCAGTAATGTGGGGTTTCTAATCCTCAGATATGCCAAGCATTCAAGAATATGCATGAGGTGAATTTTCATATAAATTCAAGACTTTCATCACATGAGAGAACGACTTTGAGTATGGTTGTTGTTCATGTAATTATCATCATGTTTTTCTTATATGTACTTTTGTTCAGCTGCTGAATTATTCACATAATAATTTTTACCTCATGCATATTCTAGAATGGTTGGCACCTCTGAATCATACATATACATGTACGTGTTCCCACAAAGAACTTAAGACTCAAATCAAAAACTTAGTTAAGCTCTGTACCTGGTAGGATCTTGACTTGGGGATGAACTTTCATTTTCTGAAAGCAAGTACATGTACTTTCTTAAGGAAATAAAATGTGCTGAATGGGATATTGTATCAAATTTATCATTACAAGTAAGTTTTTATTATAAGTAGGTATTCCCGACATGCTCTTGTTTTAATACTCTAATTCAAATGTTTATCAAACAGCATACTTCTTTAGACAGGGTTCATCGTTCGGCTACGGCCCCAGTCACATTGAGGCACGGAAGCAACACAATTCAACACAACACTTTATTCAGTAAACAGTTACCTGCATCCATAAAATGAGTCATATTGAATCGTGTTGCTTCAAGGGCCCTATGTGACCGGGGCTTAAACCCTACATNTTGATCAAGCAGGTGGTCATTTCAACGACAATCTTGATTTCTTTTTACAAAATCGACAGAGATGCCAACGAATAACTGCATTCCTTACTTTTATCATTTTATTAATTTATTCGAAAATATTCAAACAGGTACAAAAGATCAGTAATTATGCCTTTTTCCATCATTATCCTGATAGTAAAATAAAATATCAAAGACGGCATTAACAATATTAACAAGTACTTTTTATACCTTCTTTCGCTTTACAGCGCCATTCCATAGTGCATCCCATCTGTCTCCATGGAAAACATTCCATTATCCACTGGAAGTTGGTTACCGTCTTCATGACCCTTTATTTACCCAAATGAATTATTTTGGTCCATGGTGAGACACGACAGAATTTTCTACCTGGAGTTTCTCAGAATCATTAGAGATATGCCAACCATTTCAGAACAGGCATTCCGAGGCGTGTTTTCATCTAAATTCAAGACTTTCACCATTAGTGAAAGGCTGAGAGTATGGTCATTGTTGTCATGTACATGTATCTCTTACTTTTGTTCAGCTGTTGTGCTATTCACATTTCAATTTTGACCTCATGAATATTCTAGGATCGTTGGCACCTCTAAATCATACATGTACACCTGTACATATTCCCACAAAGATCTGAAGACTTAGTATCAAATCAAAAACTTAGTAAAGCTCTGTACCTGGGAGGATCTTGACTTGAGAATGAACTTTCATATTCTGAAAGCGAGTACTTTCTGAAGGAAATAAAATGTGCTGAATGTGATATTGTATCAAATTTATCATTATGTGTAAATTTTATTATAAGTATGCTCTTGTTTTAATACTCTAATTCAAATGTTTATTGAACCGCATACTTCTGTAGACAGGGTTCATCGTTCGGCTAAGGCCCCAGTCACATTGAGGCGCGGAAGCAACACCATTCAACACAACTCTTTGTTCAGTTAATAGTTAACTGAATCCGGAAAAAGAGTCGTATTGAATCATGTTGCTTCCAGGGCCCTATGTGACCGGGGCTTAAACCCTACATGAGAGTACTTGTTTTGGTTTCAATATAAAATGCTATTAAATCCTAATTAAAATGAACATGAACATAATATCAATATCAAAAGGAAAAAACTTGAAGTGATTTCAAATATCACTCTCACTTCCTCTGTAACTGATTAAAATCCTATATCCTACTTTTAAGAACTGAACAATGCAGGCAGTAAAATTGAATTGTTAATGGCTGCATTCAAACTCGTCAAAGCTTTCATATAAAAAAAAAGAACACAAATATTGTTACTTCTATATTGTAAATGTAGAAATTTCCATAAAGGTATAGATTAGCTGTGATCAGGATGAAAAAATTGATGTGAAATGGGCTGATGTATTTAGAAGTTGCATTACATGCATAAAAATGTATGTGTATGAAATTGAGAAATGATTCTTGCAAATATTCTAGCTTATCTCAGTTTGAACATCGCAAACAAAAGCCAACCAACCATTACTCCTACAGAATGTTAGCGCAGTCGGGCCAAGGCGAATGCATTTCCAGTAAAGATTGTGTGGGAAGTGTGAATTCTGATTCACTATGTGAGTGGGGAGGTGTGCTGGTGAAAGCAACAAATGCATAGTGTTATTTTTGTTTTACCATAAAATTCATATCTGGGTCCATTTTTATTATTCAAACAAACTATGGCCATTCCAGGGCTCGAATTAGTCCAAGGCAACCCAAGGCAATTGCTGTAAGTGCCTTCTTTGCTTGCCGTGGTGCCTTCTTCAGATTTCCTATAGTTTTCTACTGTTTTGCATCGAGTAAAAAAGTGCCTTTCATCAAAATTGCCTTGTATCTGGTGCCCTGATGAAATCCCATTTTGAACCCTGATAATTCTCTAATTTGTTATTGAGAAAAAGTCTTTACGGTTATACTGTTACGGCAGCTCAGAAAGTGACTACAGTACAAGTAAATAAGTAAAGCTCTATCTCTTCAAAAAATGGTTCATACTTTTAAAGCATGCATGGCAAAAAAAAATGTTCGCAATATTTAACAAATTCATATTGGTACATGAAGGCTTGTTTTTCTCATGCAGAGAATTTCAGATGCACAGTCAGTCGGAAAGCAATTGTCATATTTCTGCCTACGTAATTCTTTTCAGGTTTTTTGACAATAACTCCCACAGCGCTGCAAATTAAAATTCCCTGTGGAGGTAAATCTCATCTATAGTACAGAAAAAAAACATACGCAATCTCTCATTTTGTCAAATTATGAAGATGTTTTGCATTTAGACTTTAGATGAAAATATTAGCTTTAACAAGCTCAGCAGATGATGATAAACAATACTGTGAATTTCTATTTTACATATGAAAAGACATTTTCCATAGAAAAATGAGTTTAGAAAACATGAGGGCTCTTTAAAAAAAATTCTTCTGAATAATAGCCCTATATTCTTTGCTAGGTCTATTTTGGAGCTAACAAGAGGGGTGCTATTTCTAAGGTTTATCGGGCGCTAATCACCCTTAGCCCCCAACTATTTTCTTTTGGTGATCTTACGATTTATAAAGTAGCCACCTGAAAATAATACAATGTGAACCCCAGCTCTAATCATAAACAAAAAATTAATTTCTGCCTATTGGGGGAGTAGAATTAAATGTATCAAAATTAATTTGCGCCTGCAAACTTTATTCTAATATTTTCATCATTTATTAGCATATATCTGTGGTATGTAGAGTAAATCATGTGGGTGCCTTTAACCGTAGGAAATCTGTTAGTTACATGTTTAATGTCTGCACCTAATGAAATATGCAATTCTGAGAAATAATTTAGCAAATGGTCTGCCCCACAAATGTACATGATCGTGTCATTAAAAGGCAGTTAGTACTGATTCAAGCAGGCTCCAGCTTTCATATGTGTGCAAAATATGTGTATGAGTATATGTGCATGTATGTGTGTGTGTGTGTGTGTGTGAGAGAGAAAGAGAGAGAGACACACACACACACACAGAGAAAGATATGAGAGAAAAGAGAACAAGAGGATGAAATAGAGATACATTGTGAAGGAAGAAAAAAATATAGGAAAAGAAAGTTGAAAATGAAAAAGAGGGGAAAGAAGATGAGAGAGAGGAAAAAAACATAACAGAAAGAGCAGAGGGAGATCAGAGAGAGGAATAAACAGATGGACGAGTGAGAGGGGTGATAGAGAACGAATGAAAATTCCCAATGCACAGATTACAATGCATTTTGCACATCAGATGGAATTAATGAGTACGAATTCTGGAAGGTCCCGAGAGCCTACACATGTACATCAATTATGCAGAGTTTGGGATACGAACAAGAGTCTGGGGAAATCAGAGACCCACATCTGTTTGAATTTCTGAGCTCTCCTAAGTGATCATGGACAGAAATCTCTGGACAAAATTTTGTTGAAGCACTCTTGTGGTAGATTTTATAATCCACTCATGGCTTTAATTTCCTTCAGCATGATATTCATCCACATTGTGCTGTACTTGACCCACGTAAATGGGGACGGCAGGAAGAAATTCCTTGTGATGCTGAGCGCCATAATGGCTGCCAGCTACAGCCGGATAATAGTGAGTGTAAAACTTTCAGCACCATGAACACAGACAATATGGACCAGTGCACTATCCAAGTAGCCATCATTATTATTATTATAATTATCATCATTACTAATATTATTTTTATCATCATTACATAATAATAACAGAAGTAAAGAGGAAATTCATGCATGTACTCACACATAGACAAACACAGGCACACGTACAGATTTCTGGTGCATATTTTGTTTTTGTTTTTTTTTTTGTGTGTGTGTGTGTGTCTGTATGTGTATCAGTAGAAGTATTTTTCAGAAAATATCTTCATTTCCCTTTCCACCAAGCACCTATATTCAGTGATTAAAATCAACAAATAATCAAGCCTACTCCAAAAGCCTCCAAGATCTAGATACATATGGATATCCATAGACTTGTTTACAAGTTTCTCGGAGAACCAGGGTAGACAAAAATCATTCGTTACCATGGAAACCAAATAATGGACATCCCTCATAGAGGGCAACGAGAGGGTAATTACAGTAAGCTACTTAAATATTCAAGAAGATTGAAGAGACTCAGTCCCTGAGGGATTCAGGTATAATTTAGCAAGTGACAAATGACAGAATTAATAAATAAAGAGGAAGAATTTCATAAGTTTTTCTCTCAAACCAGTATGAAAATATCAATAATTGCCCTGGAAGCAGCATAATGGATATCCTTCAAAAAGGGCGCAATCAAAGGGTAATAACAGTTAGCTACTTAAAAATCCTACAAGATCAAAGCTATACAAATGCCCTTGTGGGTTAAAGGTTTACACATAGATTAGTAATGGTCTGGATGATGAAACTGATGCAAAATGAGGTGATGTATTCACAAATTGCTTTACATGCCAAAATAGAAGTGTGTACGAAATTAGGAGATTTTCGCACATATTCTGGCATATTTCATGCAAATTTTATGTGCAAATTAAAATGCATATTACACTTTGTAACTGATTTGAGGTTGCTTTGCGATCAATTGAAACTTTCCAGTGCCTGCCCTCTGATTCTGTCTCTTGAGCTCCTAGCGGAGGTTTTTCATCCCTCCCCTAGAAAAAAAAAAGAACAAATGCCCTTTTCGAAGTGCCATCCCCACGCATGTCAACACATAAGTATGCCTAGTTGTATTCCTTTATGATAAACATGGACGCAGATTTGGAGCAGGAACAATAAACATCAAATGTAATAACCCACATTTATCTGGAAAGGAAAAGGACTTTGAAGGCAAGTCACCGCACATCACCCACTCATATCCCTGATCTATGCCAGAAGGACCTAAGTACTGTAGATACTACACAGTAACAGTGCCCTTCTAGCAGTTCCCTCTCTGCATGATCTTTTTTTTTCAACTGAGGAATCCTTCGCCAAACAATCAAAACATTTAGCTCTAAATCATGACACAACTTTGCGGTTCATACAATCTTACCACAGACCACATATGATCTCAGTGTGATATCACTAAAATTAACACATTGCGCTGTCTTTTTCTCTTTCATTTTCCTTTAAATATCATATTTTTACGCACCCACGTGCAAATTTTTCTATTTGTAAGATGCATATCTTTTGTTATGGTGTTACACTGTATGTCTCATATTTCCTTCACTGAGAAAATGGTCAGAAACATGTAAGGCATTCAAAAATAAGATCCAAACAGGATTTTTGCAGAATGCTGATTGTATTCCACATTGTAACAAAATCTTTATCTTCAGTGAACAGAAACATATTTCACATCCAAAAAAATGCTGAATTGTACCCAAATTGTCAAATAGTAATTTTGAAATGAATTCTGTATCATTTCTTTATAGAAATATGTCCATATTCCCGAAGGATATTATTTTAATCTTTACCTGAATCATTATAAAAACCTTAGAACTCAAGAATCAACACTTGCCCAAACCATATTAATCGATCATCTTTCTATCCTGTATGTATTTTCGTATTAAATCCTACTTGTAAACACAAAATAAACAATACACATGGACAAAAACAAGATGAGGTCTGAATAGCAAATCTTCTTGATTGTGTTTGGATTTGTAAATTTTGCAAAAATTACACCACACAAACCAATATTCCATTGAATACCAGATTTCAAGTATACAGCTATGCGCTCAGATTATAAAATAAGCACTGTGAGCATAAGGGACAAGATGATGTCTGAATAGTGCATCTTTTTGAGTGAATTGGGATTGATAAAGCTGGCAAAAATGTCACCAAACACACCACTATTCCCATGGTAACTGGGTATATAGGGTACCGGCTTTTAGAAGGAGTTGATATGAGACTTATAAAACAAGCACTATAAGCAAAAAGGACAACAGAATTGGACAAAGTAAACAATTCCATTCATGCATTCGCAAGAGCTTCATGAAAACAAAAGAAAGTTAGGATTGGTAAAGTTGGCAAAAATTACAGAACACACAGCCACTATTCCGATGGTAACCAGATATGTAGGGTACCGGCTATTAGAAGGAGTTGATATCAGACTTATAAAACAAGCACTAAAGCAGAAAGGACAAAAGAATTGGACAGCGCAAACAGTTTTATTCATTCACAATAGCTTCATGAACACAAATGAAAGTGGTTTCCCTGTATATTCACTGAACATGTGAGAAACCAGTCCACATTTCTCTGCAGTATAAGAGGGAAAGTGGAAATTTATCTGCCTGTATCTAGCCATTATTCAAAAGAAGTTGTATACTTTGTCCAAACCCTTTGACCCTTCTGCTGACAGTGAGGACTTAAGTGGATAGTTATCTTATTAATTAATGTCATTCTTGTGGTTTCTTTCAATAGGCGGGTTTACTTATATATTCAAATTTATGTGCGTTTCACTTAGTTACGTGGTATTCCATAGACCGGTTGATAACAATAAGACCACAATACTTGGAATCCAGTTTGCATACATTACTTGTTGCTATGTCGGGGGCAAGCCTCGGGCAAGCTTTCGGGTTTTCAAGAACAACCTTTGTGTTAGGGGTATGCATAAAATTTGCATCTATTAGTAAACCCGTCTATTTATCTACGTGTGTATCTTGCCATTATGAATGATTCAATAGAAGTTGTATACTTTGTCCAAACCCTTTGACCTTTCTACTCGCAGTGAAGACTAAAGTGGATAGTTATCTTATTAATTAATGTCATTCTTGTGGTTTCTGTAAATAGGCGGGTTTACTTATATATTCAAATTTATGTGCGTTTAACTTAGTTACATGGTATTCCATAGACCGGTTGATAACAATAAGACCACAATACTTGATGGAATCCAGTTTGCATACATTACTTGTTGCTATGTCGGGGGCAAGCCTCGGGCAAGCTTTCGGGTTGTCAAGAACAACCTTTGTGTTAGGGGTATGCATAAAATTTGCATCTATTAGTAAACCCGCCTACTTATCTGCGTGTATCTCGCCATTATGAATGATTCAATAGAAGTTGTATACTTTGTCCAAAACCTTTGACCCTTCTGCTCACAGTGAAATCTAAAGTGGATACATGTAGTTATCTTATTAATTATTGTCATTTTTGTGGTTTCTGTAAATTGGAAGCCAATCATTCTCATGAGTTAAGGAAAATGAAAGTGATACTTTAGTTAGCTTCTCAAAAATGAGATTTTATTCCTTAATGGCAATTGTAAAACAATTGAAGGGCCAAAGACCTACCGAGTACTATGTAGACTTGTATACACAAAAAAAAAATCTTTGGGTTTGCATTTAATAAATGCACATGTACAATGCCATTGGCGTAGGACTACATTTTGTAAATATTCATTATTGAATGATAAACACCTTAAAATCCAAATTTAGTAAGTTTAGCCCTAAAGAGAGCAGAGTATTATGCAATATCGGTGATTCTTTCCTAAAAATTATCATTAATCAATGTCTTTATCATCATCTTTATCATCATCATCACCATTATCATCATCATCATCATCATTATCATCATCATCATCATCATCGTCATCATCATCATCATCATTATCATCATCATCATCATCATCATCATCATCATCATCATCATCATCGTCATCATCATCATCATCATCATCATCATCATCATCATCATCATCATCATCATCATCATCATC
>BQKZ01000537.1:118074-144483 GCA_036244855.1 Temnopleurus reevesii | reverse complement strand
GAGAGGAGCAGAGGGATGGTGCAAAATAAAAATTATGTTTATAGATTGTAGATTCATAAGCATTGGTCACACTAATAAGTGAATAATGTATAGAGAGTAGATTTTTTTCCAAAGCATGTAAACTACAGTGTATGTACTGCCCCTCCCCCTGCTCTGAATCTACATGTTTTCCCTAGCATGAGGCTTCCCTTTAACAGCAATGGTGAATTTGTGAAATTGTGATTGTTACTCATATCTCCCAGCAGTGCAGTAAAACTGAAGCAGGATTTCTCTGATGACAATCACTGTTTATTGACCTACCAACATCCTGAAAATCGTGCTAACCCTTTGACTACTAAATTCTGTAATTCCCATTGACTTTGTTCAGGTACTCCCTGACTCCAATAGTCAATGGGTTAACATGTTTTATTATTTTCAAATTTTAAGCAAATGATGGAGCAATCATGCTTGGGTATTTATTTACTCCAATGCACTAGGGTTTCATAGACATAAAAAAATGTACAGTAATCTGTGCTTAACTTTATTTGGGTAAGGATGTCATTAAATAATTTGATATTATTTCTACACTGTACAGTGTACCTGTCATTTTATGGATGATAATGAAATATTTGTAAATAATTGCTAAAATCTTGATGTACATGTATATGACATGTAGATGTAAATAAAATAACTTTGAGAAATTCTGAAGGAAAACAAATGTGCATTCTCAAGGCGGTAATTTTTTCCCATTCTATTTTACATCAGATTTTCAAAAATTGTGCGACGCATCCATCTAAAATGCATGTACATGTAATGGAGATCTCACCCGAACAAATTAAGTGGATCTAGGATTTTTTGCCAATAATGCCATTTTAAGTGTATGAAACAATGATTTACATGTTCTACAAATACAAATGTACATATGTACATGTAATCTCATCACCATAATAAATGACGCTAAATCTGTTTTTGTAGAATAAATGTCAAGATGTACACTGTAGGAATTCATTTCAAAATCCAATTAAAGGTTGAAAGATATGCTAGTAACACTTAAACCATATATTTTAAACACACTGTGTAAATATGGATTGCTGTGACTCATTACGGATTACTGATTAAAAACTAAAATGTATAAGTTTTCACACAAAAATAATATTCTTGTATTAAAACACATTCAATTTTTTTCAGGTGGCATCAATTATGTTCATTTAAACAACATCCAATTCAACAAATCATGCTCTGAAATAGAATATTAGCAAATTAAATTACTGATTCAAAGCTGTTGAATTAGCAGAGCAATAATTATGACTGCTTTTAATTATGACGGTTACAACAATTTCCACATCACATCACTAGCTGATCTTGCATGAAGTCAAATAAAACAGAGCCGATATTACATTGTCTGGCAAATGTCAATCAAGTGGTATTAATAACAATATGTAAACTTTTGACCCTTCCTTTGATCAGAGAGGCCTGTGCGTTTCAAATTGGGAGAGTATTAGGTATGATGTACAGTGTATATATATTTTTAGGATTGATCTCGCTGAAGCCTTATATTTGCAGGGTATAAACAGAGCACATGAGGCCCCAAAAATATTGTTTGATGGACCTTAAATTATCCATGTATTTTGAATAAAATCTTTTTAATGGATTAAAAAATGCTTTTATTGTTTTTATTTTTTAAACACATTTCATGTGTATTTTCACACTTTGTTGTACATACATGTACTTTGTACAAAGCAGTGCTTTGTATCCTCTGGAAAAAGCGCTATATAAATTCAATTATTATTATTATATCTTTAGAGGGGGTGAAATGCCAAAGGTCATTACAGTATATGAAAATGATTTTTCAACAATTTCCTGTGATTTTCTTTTTAATTTGAGTAAATTACATACTGTACATGTAGGTCGAGGGGGAGGGGAGATAAAATAATTGGTCAGATTAGGCCATTTTCAGAGGTTCGGTGGTGGGAAAACAAATTTTCAGTGATATTACACATTATCAAATGATACCATCCACATTGAAGGAGAAAAAACTTCCTCTATGGGAATCTTTGCCCACGCGATGCCTCTCATGTCTCATCTACAGAACAATAAAATAAAATCCTTTGAAATTTTTGTCTGGCCAATCAAGCATAACCTGTGTCATAATGATGTGTTATCACACCAACAGACTGTAAATTCAAAGAATGAATGTGAAAATTAACTCATTGAAAAGACAGATGATTGATGTAGAGCTAAAAAGTTTGTGTAGGTGTTGCAGTGAATACAGACATCTGCTTTATACGGTGTACATTCGATGTATCCAATTATCTCCCAGTTTGGTATGTAAAATCACCAACATTGTAGGCCAGAAAATTTATAAAAAGATTGTACATATGTGCAGATATTCGTAGGCTACATTACATTCCCTTATTCTATCTCATATGTGAATAAATCTTTAAATGCGACAGGTTTTTATAATGCTTTCTATTCAAGAAAATATTGGCTGTTTGGTAATTTAAACGATAATATCTAGCACAATTTTTGCAGACAATCAATGGCATTTCTAGTACATGTACACTGTACAATGCACTTCATCAAATTTGAACAGCTAACAAAGCAATCACTCAGGTATGGGTTGTTAAACATGAACATCCACATGCCAATATACATGTATCATCATTTTAATCCTTCCACATATCTAAATCCTATGATGTTACCCGTTTAATCCCACTTGGCATCTGTTTGCACTATTTAAATGCTAATTGCACATTGTCAGGTGAAGAGATTAACACAGAGGGTGATAATGAGACAGCTAGTGATAATCCAGGCACTGATCATTGGATTGTACACTGTCAACAGATAGCAACTAGATTTGTGATTTAAGCCCTGGTCACATAGGACCCAGGAAGCAATACAATTCGCCCCGACTCGTTGTTCTGAGGCAGTTAACTGAATTAACAAAGAGTCGGGTTGCTTCCGGGGTTCTTCTGTATGTGATTGGGGCTTAAAATCACAACTCTCATTAGTTGCAAAATTTGGAAATTTTAAGGCAATTTGTACAATGTGAGACTTGTTTTCTTAGATGGATTTAGAAATCACAATTTTTGTTTGTAAAAGCCCCAAAACTGAATTTTATGGCTTTTAAATTTCAAAATATGCATGAGGACAAAAAAAATAAATAAAATAGGAATCATTACTGCTGCAGGAAATATTTTCTAATGAGAAAAAGCATAGTAACATTGACCAACTGTTTTCTTTCATGATTCTTAGCTCAGCTGTTGTGTCATTTACATTTCAATATCTATCCTCATGCATACTTTCTGGATTGTTGTTATGTCTGCATTTATACCCATCATATAGATTATATATAAACAAATGATAGAATATGGATGTACAAACTATTGTAATACCTGTACAGTATAAATCTTTTTTTTTCTATTACCATACTTTCCTCACGTTTTCAGCACCCACTCTTTTCTTTCAAATCTTAATGACGAATGTCAGGGCACCAAGACCATCAGATAGAATTTGAGTGGTCATTAACAATTGATAATGCATTAAATTACAATAGCTAGCGATATGATATCGATAGCAAAATAAAAAGAGAATTTGAAAATTCATTGGTGGGAAACTCAGCATTACCACAATTTCAACAGTAAACAGATAGGCCTACGTAAAGTAACTCAATGGAAATAGATACTGTTCATTCAAACTGCAGGCCTCAAGATAAATGTATCAGATTGTAGTCACTTTGAATAAGTTGACATTACAATGGACCTATTCAATTACTGTATGCATGACAAACTGCAGGCAAATGTACAGTTTATATCTGCCACCTACTTCCTCATTTTACTTGTACAATAATCGAAATGAAAGTTCAAAGGACCTTCATAAGTTTCACACAGTTGTTATCCCTCAGTAAATACACAGCATATTATGTATAAATCCAACGCAATAAGGAGGAAATTGTTTGGATTCCCTCAGCAGACCGTCCCTCTGAAAATTTCCTGACAGGAACTTTTTCACTTCCTTCTTTTTTTTTTTATAATAAAACGATAGGAAAACATGAAAAATACATGTAGACTGTACAACCTGAAAACTCATTTTCAGTAAAACCATATAATGTAAACATGTGAAATAAAACATAAAAACATATTTCCAGACATTTCAGGGTTTTTTACTCCATTTTTTTTTACAGTTTAATATTCTCCATGAAAGCTGTGAAGAAAAAAAATTAGAATCTGACCAACCAATCCATATTTTCATAAAAGTCATTCTTGGGCTTCCGAACAATGTTTGGGGGCCTAAACACACTGAATGCATGATTGTGGAGTAATAATCTAACCCATTAGCCAATGGAGATTGTGTACAAAAGTCCTACATCTATTATAGTTATAGTTATAATAACTCCCTGGAAGGTGTAGCATTAGTGCTGTCTCCAATACATATTTAGGAACAATATGAAATAAGTTCACAGCACCGCACAAAGTACAATATTACTCTTTCCGCAGGAATGTACTCACATTGGAAGAAGAAGAAGAAGTCTGACCATCTTGGGATCATAAAAATGATGTATACATACATGTACCAAAGCGATAGCCTTATGAGAAAGGATACAATCGCGCCTTAAAGTGATGGGCAGTTTCGGGTGGGTCAGTGAGTAATAGGAGGGGTGGTTTCGGCTGTGTATCGTAGTTGCTTATGGTTAATTGATGTAAGGATGGGATGTAGTTTGGCATAAATTATAACAAGATTTTTAATAATACAACAATCGGTATCTATAGTATGGGGAGGGGTGTATTATGTCTTTCTTAAAATGGTAAAACAGAAAAAAATGTCATAAAAAAAAAAAAAAACGTTCTTCTTACCTTTGGAGGTGTGTAAAAATCCAAGACATATCCTTCATTTCGTTTCATCAGAACAAGCCTTGTCCTTTCCCATCTCTGTCTTCCTTGGTTATCCTCCCCGCTCAAAAAGTTTATGATTCCCTCACGTACAATATCCCGCAAATTATACCGCTCTCGTTCCCGTTCTTTTTCCGGCTGCGGCCAGAACCGTCTCCGGAAGTTGTTCCGAACGTTACGAAAAGAGAGTTTGCGTCCAATGTCTTTTCCTCCAAGTGAGAAAGGCCTTCCATCGGCTTGCTGGTTGTTATGAGTGATTTCTTCCGTGCTACTGCCCACCAAGCTTGTGGACCGCCCTAAAGAAGAGTTCACAGATTCTTGGCTGTCCGGTCGAATTCCGCCGTTGAGTTCTGCGTTTGCCGCGTTATCGTTTTCAACATTTGTCTCGGCGAAATTTCCAGAATGAAACCCTCGCCTCGCCTCGGCCTCGAAGTGCTCGAAGAAGTGTTCGGTGAAGCGTTGGGCAAACCTGATGGGGTTATCCTTGGGGAGGGGCTCCGATACTTGGGGATGATTCGTAAAAGAGTTTGCTACGACCATCATATATTGTCGGTAGTTGCGTGCGAAGATCACAGCGGCCTTGTGCGCCTCGGTTTCGCAGAACTCAGTCCAGCTCTGTGACTCCATTCTACTTTCCTGAATGAGCATTTGGGTGGTGATATGCAAACATTACCTGCAGTAAAAGGAAATTAATTAAAAAAAAAAATTTACTTGCGAAAGAAGACTTGTGACTGGACAGTGATTTGATCAAATGCAAATATCTAATCTTACCTATTCATTGAATATGTTGGGATTGAACAAGTATCATTGACTACTACGAGAAAACTTGACTAATAAGGGGTAATATCACGATGGGAAATTGGAGAGACCTTCCACTTGGAGATTATTTGACTTGCGTTCTATGCCAAATCGACGGAGGAAAGGTTGACTGTTTTCCTATTATTTTCATTTACAGTGCAAGTCAGAATTCTTTGCTTAAATGTTATTACTATAAAGAAAGACATTGTGATCTGAGTTGGATTACATGTCTACTGAACCACATCTTGTTCTGAGCTTCAATAAAAGTAGCAGGGAGCAAAGAATTCTGACTTACAAGCGCTGTACAAATATAAATTAATTAGATGCATATAAATTACAGATGTGCACATACTGTGCCTATTATGCATGTGGTATCAGTTGAAATCAGATGGCTGCTATTTCTAAATAAAAGGAATGAAAGACAAAATCTCTTCTCTCTCCTCTTTTCCCAAATGAGAAACATTGATTTGTCTAAATATGCTTGGCCTAATTTTAAGCCTACTACACTGTATCTGCACATAAAGCACCTTTTCACAGTTTCACCACAGACTAAACAGTTACTTTTCTCAGGAAGTTATTCAACACCCCATGCGGCTATTATCCCTACACCATTCACCTCACCCCTAATCACTTCCTACAAAAGAGGGATTATCTCGCTCTTAGTCACTGTTGTTCTTGATTATAGACCTGGGAATAAAGATAAATCAGTGATTGTCCNATGTGCAATGATCTTTTAAAGAATGAAAATAACAACTTGCAAATTTGTCTGAAATTCAATGAATTTGCTATTTCTGTACGCTAAAATATTTGCTTTTACAGTTATATTACTTTCTGCAGGTGATCTAAAAACAAATTACATGTAGGACATGCGGTTCGTGTTTGTTGATCATAATGAATGGCATCACTTTAGCAGAGATGCACAATGACAGAATATTCTCTCAGATTATGAATTAGAATGAAAATATCCTAACAGCTGAACTAACTGTTTTCCTGTAAACTATATGGCAACAAAGCCTTTCTATTCAATCCTTCAATTTGAATGTAGGCACTGAATTTATATTATCCCATCAATATTCTTTAATATTTGCTAATCGTGCATTTGCATCTGCAGCATAAGAACTTCATGACAAGCCTGGAATCTTTATTTATTCTGTGCATGAAAGTACCACTCATATATGCTGAACAACATCCTTTAAGTGTTGAGAATGGATGATCAGTTTGAATGGAGTTGTTATAACTAGAAATTGCGCGCTCGGCGAGTTGCGCAGCCGAGCACATGTATCCCCCGAACCAACAGCATTGCACTGTTGTGGGTTTTATCACTGTCAACTGAACCAGGTTGGTGGTGTATGTTGTTGTACCACTATTTCTTTACATCATGGTTACCATAGCGACCAGGTCTCCACCCCACACCAAAATCAATAGGCTTCATCCTTTTTCCTTCATACACCTTCATACCAAACTTGAAAATGATTGGATAAGAACTCAGGCCTCTAGAGTGTTCACAAGGTAATATTGACTATTTGTTTACATCATGGTTACCATGGCAACCAGGCCTCCGCCCCACAACAAAATTAATAGGCTTCGTCCTCTCTCCATAAGACACCTTCAGACCAAATTTAAAAATAATCGGACAAGAACTCGGACCTGTAGATCGTTCACAAGTTAATATTAACTAATTCTATTTAATCATGGTTACCATGGCAACCAGGACTCTGCCCCACACCGAAATCAATAGGGTTCATCCTCCATCCACCAGACACCTTCACACCAAATTTTTAAAAAATCGGACAAGAACTCGGACCTGTAGAGTGTTCACAAGGTAATATTAACTATTTCTATTAAATCATGGTTACCATGGCAACCAGGACTCCGACCCACACCAAAATCGATAGGGTTCATCCTCCATCTACCAGACACCTTCACACCAAATTCGAAAAAAATCGGACAAGTACTCGGGCCTGTAGAGCGTTCACAAGGTAATATTAATTATTTCTATTAAATCATGGTTACCATGGCAACGAGGACTCCGCCCCACACCAAAATCAATAGGCTTCATCCTCTATCCACCAGACACCTTCACACTAAATTTGAAAATGATCGGACAAGAACTCGGACTTGTAGAGCGTTCACAAGCACATCTCTGCGGTGTACGCGGCGGCGGCGGCGGACGCGGCGGCGGCGCGACGAGGCTAAATCCATAGTATCCTCCGAACCACTGTTCGGGGGATACAATAATAACTTGGCTTTAAATGTTTTTGCTATTGCCATTATCGTACTGTACGAGACAGTAAGAAAAAGTTGAATGGTAATTGGTGTGTGATAGGTCATATCAAAGTGTATTAGATTCTCAAACAGGTCTTTAAGGGGACATTCTCCCTAAACTGCACAGTTCACAGACCACACATGATTGAGAAGAAGACACTTTTGGGGTCTGACAATTAAAACCGATAAACCAAGGAGCTTGTGTTGGAAGCTCCTTGGATAAACCATACATTTTCAGGAATGGACAAATTTACTGATGACCACATGACCAGTAAAAAGATGCATATCAATGTCTGTACTTCCTATCAATGCATTTTGGGAGGAGGGGGAGGGTCTGATGAATTAAAAAAGAAATAATGTGATATCTACATGTACATGTACTATTCTAACAGAGATAAGTAGGACCAATATAATTGAGCAAATGTCTAGACCTGCATACGTGATGATGTAGCCCTAGGAAACCATCTTGAAACCCATTTCAAATAAGATTTTTGTCTTGGTTGGAGAATTTCTGGCAATGCCCTGCAAAAACTTCAGGTTTCCTGTTTACGTCTGTGAAAGATTTCTTGAAATGGGCAAGTAAGTAATGGCAAGATTGATGATTTCAAATTTTGTTCAGCTTCCTAAGGGGAATATCAGAACGATTCTTGGAATTCCGTCTTTCTCTTCTCTATCCCCCTGCCAAACAATTTCCATGTCCTTTTTGATCAGGGTTGTGTTTCATAAAGTTGTTCGTAGAGGTAAGCACGATTCTAAGAACAACTGATAATCCTTTCATGCATTCAATGATAACCCCTGGCGCTGATTGCACATGAGAAAAGGTCGCGAGTTGTTCGTAGAGTCGTGCGTTCATGCACAGACTATTCGCTCCCTATACATGTATGTCTGTCTATCTCTCTGTCTCTCTCTACCTCTTTCTATTTTTCTCATCTTGTTCTCTTTTATAATAATAATATATAACATTTATTAGGCGCTTAATACGGATGTTTCTAAGCGCATAGTATTCACAGTATAATTACGAAAAGATTATTAACAGGTAACTTAAGTGAAGAAAAAGAGGAGGAATAATTCAATTTCCTTCAATTTCTGCATTCTTTCCATCCTCTTTCTTTCTCTATACATACATGTATCTTGCCTTCCGCTCTCTCACTGTCATTCTCCCTAGATGTACCGTACTACACAATCTATATTTCTATCTCTCCTTTCTCTACTCTTCATTCTTTCATTAGCATCCCTCTATTTTCTTTTTTTCTTTCTTTCCCCTCTGTAAGTTCTTTAATTCTCATGAGCCCCTTTTCTATCTCTCCTCCTTTCTCTCTTTTATTCATTTGCATCCCTCTATTTTCTTTCTTTTTTTTTTATTTCCCCTCTCTTTCTCTCATTCTCATTAATCCCTTTTCTATCTCTCCTCTATTCTCTACTCTTCATTCTTTCATTTGCATCCCTATATTTTCTTTCAATGAATAATGAAATTTGGTATGTTACACACGGAGCTACCAACATACATTTAACTATCCAGAGCATTACACCTGATTTTATCATCAACATGCATGTCAGCTCGATGATCTACGACTCCAATTCCAAGAAAAAATATTGATCATATCGGGCTGCAGAGGTCCGAAGCTCTTTGAAAATGATATCTCGGATATTATTTAGTATGCATTAACGGTAATGCGCTTGGTTTGCTTTGGAGCTATTTTGCTAATGGGAGCATAAATCTTGCGTTGATGACTTCTCTATCTTATCCCATGGTTCTGAAGGGTTGCGACTGTTTTTTTGGTTCACTTTCTCCTTCTTTCAGAATCTCTAATATATCTGGAGCAGCTAATGCATGTATATACATCTTTTTAAATACAAATATATGACAAGAATGAAAATTGCTCTAGTGTCATATCTAACCTCATTCTCCATAATGAGATTAGGCTCATCTAAATGCCAAGAAGAGTAGGTAATATCAGGCCCACTCACATTTCCAAGAAAGATACGTCATTGTTCCACGAAGCCTTTTACTCAAATCTACACGTAACCTCGCATCTAAATATTATTTTTCGTAAATATGTATGTTAAAAATGACGATTGATATGGTGTAGGCCTAAGTCTAATCTCGAAACAAATTGCATATGACCCTGAATCTAATCCTAACATCATTCTTAAGTACATGTATAAACCCTAAAGTTTACCCTAGTACCTACATTGTAATGTAACACAAGAAATTACTTACTTCTCGTGATTGTTCTAGTCTTAATCATATTAGAACCAGAACAATCATTGCTAGAGTATTATGTAGGGGGTTTTGCTACTAAGTTGCTATCAATTACAGGCTGCAGTTGATCGGCGAGTGCCAATCGAAACCATTGTTTCATACCAGTCTTGTCAGAAGCACAGACAGTGATTGGAAATGTGTGTTCCAATTTACAACTCTGTAGCAACACCCCCTCAGATTACCCCTCAACCACTTGATAATGTTCCTACATGTAATTGTCCACTTGCCAACATTTGCAGACAATGTTTCTCAAATAAACCCTGCACGCATTCAAGGTATTTATATCATATAGCCCGAGACATGGAAGATACATGTACATTGAGTGAAAATATTTCATGAAATTGTCTGGTTTGACCAAGAGCATTGTCTACACTGGACCCGATTTAATTATCATATTTCAAATAAAGTATTGTAACAGTAAACAACACTATAAAGATCAAGAAGTCAAAATTGTTTTCTTGACCTCCATCTACTGTACATCTGAAATGTTTAGAACGGTTCAGCTTTGTAAATAGATCACATTTCTTTGAGGTCAATCTAGGTCATTGGATTTGAAACTCAATTTAAAAACTATTGTAAATCAAAACACAACACTGTTGAAGTCTTCAAAAGGTGTTGTACATGTAAATGGTGGAATGGATAGAAGAAAAGTCATGATTTTCCTCAAAAAGATTGTTATTCTGAACAGAAAACTTCATGCACAAAAAAAGTAGCTTGTACAAGTATCTAACAGAATTTTGAAAGCTATTTCAAAACAAGGCATTTTATTTTTATAAGACACTTTTGTCATTAAATCACACATAATACTGCTATTATAATAATCTATCTGTACATGTAGCTACATGTACGTGTAAGAACAGAAAGATAAAGATAAAAACATTACTTTCTTCAAGATATTCTTCATTTGTTGCCATATTTTATTATTATTGTTAATTATATTTGGGGGAGCCAGGGAGGGGGGCGGGGTGGGCAAGGTGATGTTTTGTTCAAGATATTTCTTCATTTTAGGAGGGAGGTGATTTTTCAGCTTGACTTTCCTGAGATAAGCTATCTGTACATGTAGCTAAAAAGAATAGAAAGCAGAAAGCTCACAAATTACGCTATTGAAGATCTCAAAATTTTTGGGGGGATACAGCAAGTGACGATTTACTCTGAGCTAGGCTTTCCCATGATAATCTACCTGTAGCTTATAAGAAAAAGAATGAGAGGGCTTTAAATTACTTTCTTCACGATTTCAAGATTCAAACCGGATATTAACCTTGGTGTGAGGAAGTGCCAGGGTTCAAGTGCTAAGACGTTCATCAAGAGAAACATAGCTTATGATCAATTTCAAAACTGATATCAATCTTCGGTCGCCCTCGATCTTTTCATGAGGCAGGCTTCCGAGATGTTACCCATGCCATTTCCAACGTACAGAATGTCTCGTCAATACATTAAGATGACAAATTGGAGCAATTCTGAAAACTTAGAGGAAGGGGAGGAGGGGTTATTTTACGATTCTGGCCCAAGATGCGGAGAACTGGGGTATCAATTGATCGTGACATCGAGAGAATGATGAGTGTCTTGTTGAAAGACAATTTCATTTGACATGAGGACTTTAGAAGGGTAATTGTATAACATGAGAGGGTATATATTGAATAAGATGAGTGAATAAGATCAGAAGAAGAAAATTGTTGAGGAGTGGAAAGAAGAGCAAGAGGAATGAAAGAGAATGTCAGAGGAAAAAGAGATATGAAATAAAAAGCATACAGTACATGTACATGTTAGGCTAAAACAACTTACTGGATGTTCAAGGAATGCCGTTTTTGAAAGGAAAAATAGTCCAAAAGAGCAAAATTAAAAGCTTGGGGGTGGGGGTTCAATACATTATTTGAGAAAATTAAGATATTAAAGGCAATAAAAAAAAAACCAAAGAATGATTATAAATTACTTTAAAAAATGTCTTCACTGTCATTGTTTATGTGAATAATTTGTTTGAAGTTCATACCAGGCCATTTTCATACAGTATACTCGTAGGGTTGGAGGAAAACGATCACACATTTTTTTGGGGGGGGGGGGGGGCAGAAGGAGAGGGGATAGAAGGAGAGGGGGGCAGAATGAGAGGAGCAGAGGGATGGTGCAAAATAAAAATTATGTTTATAGATTGTAGATTCATAAGCATTGGTCACACTAATAAGTGAATAATGTATAGAGAGTAGATTTTTTTCCAAAGCATGTAAACTACAGTGTATGTACTGCCCCTCCCCCTGCTCTGAATCTACATGTTTTCCCTAGCATGAGGCTTCCCTTTAACAGCAATGGTGAATTTGTGAAATTGTGATTGTTACTCATATCTCCCAGCAGTGCAGTAAAACTGAAGCAGGATTTCTCTGATGACAATCACTGTTTATTGACCTACCAACATCCTGAAAATCGTGCTAACCCTTTGACTACTAAATTCTGTAATTCCCATTGACTTTGTTCAGGTACTCCCTGACTCCAATAGTCAATGGGTTAACATGTTTTATTATTTTCAAATTTTAAGCAAATGATGGAGCAATCATGCTTGGGTATTTATTTACTCCAATGCACTAGGGTTTCATAGACATAAAAAAATGTACAGTAATCTGTGCTTAACTTTATTTGGGTAAGGATGTCATTAAATAATTTGATATTATTTCTACACTGTACAGTGTACCTGTCATTTTATGGATGATAATGAAATATTTGTAAATAATTGCTAAAATCTTGATGTACATGTATATGACATGTAGATGTAAATAAAATAACTTTGAGAAATTCTGAAGGAAAACAAATGTGCATTCTCAAGGCGGTAATTTTTTCCCATTCTATTTTACATCAGATTTTCAAAAATTGTGCGACGCATCCATCTAAAATGCATGTACATGTAATGGAGATCTCACCCGAACAAATTAAGTGGATCTAGGATTTTTTGCCAATAATGCCATTTTAAGTGTATGAAACAATGATTTACATGTTCTACAAATACAAATGTACATATGTACATGTAATCTCATCACCATAATAAATGACGCTAAATCTGTTTTTGTAGAATAAATGTCAAGATGTACACTGTAGGAATTCATTTCAAAATCCAATTAAAGGTTGAAAGATATGCTAGTAACACTTAAACCATATATTTTAAACACACTGTGTAAATATGGATTGCTGTGACTCATTACGGATTACTGATTAAAAACTAAAATGTATAAGTTTTCACACAAAAATAATATTCTTGTATTAAAACACATTCAATTTTTTTCAGGTGGCATCAATTATGTTCATTTAAACAACATCCAATTCAACAAATCATGCTCTGAAATAGAATATTAGCAAATTAAATTACTGATTCAAAGCTGTTGAATTAGCAGAGCAATAATTATGACTGCTTTTAATTATGACGGTTACAACAATTTCCACATCACATCACTAGCTGATCTTGCATGAAGTCAAATAAAACAGAGCCGATATTACATTGTCTGGCAAATGTCAATCAAGTGGTATTAATAACAATATGTAAACTTTTGACCCTTCCTTTGATCAGAGAGGCCTGTGCGTTTCAAATTGGGAGAGTATTAGGTATGATGTACAGTGTATATATATTTTTAGGATTGATCTCGCTGAAGCCTTATATTTGCAGGGTATAAACAGAGCACATGAGGCCCCAAAAATATTGTTTGATGGACCTAAAATTATCCATGTATTTTGAATAAAATCTTTTTAATGGATTAAAAAATGCTTTTATTGTTTTTATTTTTTAAACACATTTCATGTGTATTTTCACACTTTGTTGTACATACATGTACTTTGTACAAAGCAGTGCTTTGTATCCTCTGGAAAAAGCGCTATATAAATTCAATTATTATTATTATATCTTTAGAGGGGGTGAAATGCCAAAGGTCATTACAGTATATGAAAATGATTTTTCAACAATTTCCTGTGATTTTCTTTTTAATTTGAGTAAATTACATACTGTACATGTAGGTCGAGGGGGAGGGGAGATAAAATAATTGGTCAGATTAGGCCATTTTCAGAGGTTCGGTGGTGGGAAAACAAATTTTCAGTGATATTACACATTATCAAATGATACCATCCACATTGAAGGAGAAAAAACTTCCTCTATGGGAATCTTTGCCCACGCGATGCCTCTCATGTCTCATCTACAGAACAATAAAATAAAATCCTTTGAAATTTTTGTCTGGCCAATCAAGCATAACCTGTGTCATAATGATGTGTTATCGCAACAACAGACTGTAATTTCAAAGAATGAATGTGAAAATTAACTCATTGAAAAGAAAGATGATTGATGTAAAGCTAAAAAGTTTGTGTAGGTGTTGCAGTGAATACAGACATCTATAACTGCACTATATGGTGTACATTCAATGTACCCAATTATCTCCCAGTTTGGTATGTAAAATCACCAACATTGTAGGCCAGAAAATTTATAAAAAGATTGTACATATGTGCAGATATTCGTAGGCTACATTACATTCCCTTATTCTATCTCATATGTGAATAAATCTTTAAATGCGACAGGTTTTTATAATGCTTTCTATTCAAGAAAATATTGGCTGTTTGGTAATTTAAACGATAATATCTAGCACAATTTTTGCAGACAATCAATGGCATTTCTAGTACATGTACACTGTACAATGCACTTCATCAAATTTGAACAGCTAACAAAGCAATCACTCAGGTATGGGTTGTTAAACATGAACATCCACATGCCAATATACATGTATCATCATTTTAATCCTTCCACATATCTAAATCCTATGATGTTACCCGTTTAATCCCACTTGGCATCTGTTTGCACTATTTAAACGCTAATTGCACATTGTCAGGTGAAGAGATTAACACAGAGGGTGATAATGAGACAGCTAGTGATAATCCAGGCACTGATCATTGGATTGTACACTGTCAACAGATAGCAACTAGATTTGTGATTTAAGCCCTGGTCACATAGGACCCAGGAAGCAATACAATTCGCCCCGACTCGTTGTTCTGAGGCAGTTAACTGAATTAACAAAGAGTCGGGTTGCTTCCGGGGTTCTTCTGTATGTGACTGGGGCTTAAAATCACAACTCTCATTAGTTGCAAAATTTGGAAATTTTAAGGCAATTTGTACAATGTGAGACTTGTTTTCTTAGATGGATTTAGAAATCACAATTTTTGTTTGTAAAAGCCCCAAAACTGAATTTTATGGCTTTTAAATTTCAAAATATGCATGAGGACAAAAAAAATAAATAAAATAGGAATCATTACTGCTGCAGGAAATATTTTCTAATGAGAAAAAGCATAGTAACATTGACCAACTGTTTTCTTTCATGATTCTTAGCTCAGCTGTTGTGTCATTTACATTTCAATATCTATCCTCATGCATACTTTCTGGATTGTTGTTATGTCTGCATTTATACCCATCATATAGATTATATATAAACAAATGATAGAATATGGATGTACAAACTATTGCAATACCTGTACAGTATAAATCTTTTTTTTTCTATTACCATACTTTCCTCACGTTTTCAGCACCCACTCTTTTCTTTCAAATCTTAATGACGAATGTCAGGGCACCAAGACCATCAGATAGAATTTGAGTGGTCATTAACAATTGATAATGCATTAAATTACAATAGCTAGCGATATGATATCGATAGCAAAATAAAAAGAGAATTTGAAAATTCATTGGTGGGAAACTCAGCATTACCACAATTTCAACAGTAAACAGATAGGCCTACGTAAAGTAACTCAATGGAAATAGATACTGTTCATTCAAACTGCAGGCCTCAAGATAAATGTATCAGATTGTAGTCACTTTGAATAAGTTGACATTACAATGGACCTATTCAATTACTGTATGCATGACAAACTGCAGGCAAATGTACAGTTTATATCTGCCACCTACTTCCTCATTTTACTTGTACAATAAACGAAATGAAAGTTCAAAGGACCTTCATAAGTTTCACACAGTTGTTATCCCTCAGTAAATACACAGCATATTATGTATAAATCCAACGCAATAAGGAGGAAATTGTTTGGATTCCCTCAGCAGACCGTCCCTCTGAAAATTTCCTGACAGGAACTTTTTCACTTCCTTCTTTTTTTTTTTATAATAAAACGATAGGAAAACATGAAAAATACATGTAGACTGTACAACCTGAAAACTCATTTTCAGTAAAACCATATAATGTAAACATGTGAAATAAAACATAAAAACATATTTCCAGACATTTCAGGGTTTTTTACTCCATTTTTTTTTACAGTTTAATATTCTCCATGAAAGCTGTGAAGAAAAAAAATTAAAATCTGACCAACCAATCCATATTTTCATAAAAGTCATTCTTGGGCTTCCGAACAATGTTTGGGGGCCTAAACACACTGAATGCATGATTGTGGAGTAATAATCTAACCCATTAGCCAATGGAGATTGTGTACAAAAGTCCTACATCTATTATAGTTATAGTTATAATAACTCCCTGGAAGGTGTAGCATTAGTGCTGTCTCCAATACATATTTAGGAACAATATGAAATAAGTTCACAGCACCGCACAAAGTACAATATTACTCTTTCCGCAGGAATGTACTCACATTGGAAGAAGAAGAAGAAGTCTGACCATCTTGGGATCATAAAAATGATGTACACGTACCAAAGTGATAGCCTTATGAGAAAGGATACAATCGCGCCTTAAAGTGATGGGCAGTTTCGGGTGGGTCAGTGAGTAATAGGAGGGGTGGTTTCGGCTGTGTATCGTAGTTGCTTATGGTTAATTGATGTAAGGATGGGATGTAGTTTGGCATAAATTATAACAAGATTTTTAATAATACAACAATCGGTATCTATAGTATGGGGAGGGGTGTATTATGTCTTTCTTAAAATGGTAAAACAGAAAAAAATGTCATAAAAAAAAAAAAAAACGTTCTTCTTACCTTTGGAGGTGTGTAAAAATCCAAGACATATCCTTCATTTCGTTTCATCAGAACAAGCCTTGTCCTCTCCCATCTCTGTCTTCCTTGGTTATCCTCCCCGCTCAAAAAGTTTATGATTCCCTCACGTACAATATCCCGCAAATTATACCGCTCTCGTTCCCGTTCTTTTTCCGGCTGCGGCCAGAACCGTCTCCGGAAGTTGTTCCGAACGTTACGAAAAGAGAGTTTGCGTCCAATGTCTTTTCCTCCAAGTGAGAAAGGCCTTCCATCGGCTTGCTGGTTGTTATGAGTGATTTCTTCCGTGCTACTGCCCACCAAGCTTGTGGACCGCCCTAAAGAGGAGTTCACAGATTCCTGGCTGTCTGGTCGAATTCCGCCGTTGAGCTCTGCGTTTGCCGCGTTATCGTTTTCAACATTTGTCTCGGCAAAATTTCCAGAATGAAACCCTCGCCTCGCCTCAGCCTCGAAGTGCTCGAAGAAGTGTTCGGTGAAGCGTTGGGCGAATCGGATGGGGTTATCCTTGGGGAGGGGCTCAGATACTTGGGGGTGATTCGCAGGAGAGTTTGCCACGACCATCATATATTGTCGGTAGTTGCGTGCGAAGATAACGGCGGCCTTATGCGCCTCCGTTTCGCAGAACTCTGTCCAGCTCTGTGACTCCATTCTACTTTCCTGAATGAGCATTTGGGTGGTGATATGCAACCATTACCTGTAGTAAAAGGGAATAATTTTCAAAAAAATAATCAACTTGCAAAACAAAGCTTGTCACTGGCCAGTGACTTGATCATGCATAAGATGTGACACACTTCACCTTGCCTATTTATTCAAATCTATTGGGATTGACCAAATAACTTTGACTTGGGAAAAATTGACTTACATGTATTAATGGCTAATAACAATAGTACATAATGAGAGATGGGAAATAGAAAAGACCTTCGACTTGGTGATACATTAATTCTTTTTGTAACTTGACTTATGCCAGGTTGAATAGGGAAGGTTGACTTTTCATTTATAGTTTAAGTCAGAATTCTCTGCTAACCTGATATTAATGTGATCATAGTTGGATTACATATACATGTACTTGATTAAATCATGTTCTGACCTGTCAAAATAATAACAGGGAGTGAAGAATTTTTACTCAAAAGTACTGTACATTTTGAATTAATCATGCACATTTATGGGGAATAAATTGAAATTTCTACTATTGCTAAATTTAAAAAAAATAAAAGACAAAATCTCTCCCCTCTCCTCTTTTTCCAAATGAGAAACATTGATTTGTCTAAATATGCTTGGCCTAATTTTAAGCCTACTACACTGTATCTGCACATAAAGCACCTTTTCACAGTTTCACCACAGACTAAACAGTTACTTTTCCCAGGAAGTTATTCAACACCCCATGCGGCTATTATCCCTACACCATTCACCTCACCCCTAATCACTTCCTACAAAAGAGGGATTATCTCGCTCTTAGTCACTGTTGTTCTTGATTATAGACCTGGGAAGAAAGATAAATCAGTGATTGTCCGTTCCATTTATACACACTTACCAATACTGTGTGTACATAAATCTGAGAAACCACTATGCTTGTATGTATGTATGCTCATATAAAAACATTCATCAATCATCAGTACATATTAGTTGGAGGTCCTCATTCATGAACACGTACCTCATGTAAATAAATAGATTTTTAGGTGGTTTACATGTTCACTGCTGGAATAATCTGAGGGTCATTGGTTCAATAGGCGGGTTTACTAATAGATGCAAATTTTATGCATACCTTGTGACTTGCAAAATTAAAACCCTTTATATCAGGGCTCAAATACAATAGAAAACTTACAAAGAGTTGGGGCCTTCCCCTTGTTATGTGTATAATGGAATATCATTCTATCAGTGCTCTTTACAACTTAGTTGGACTGTATTCAATATGAGGTACATGTATACATTATTTTTTAAATTCATTCACAAACCATTTTTCTTTTTCAACTCTTGAAAAATTGTGCACACTGAACTGTTTATTCTCACCCTACTTGTAATTATTTTGGTTCCTTGTGCATTCAAACATTTCATGCACTTATGTTATCTAATTTGATTTAATTGATGATCTACATGTACCATGAATTCTGCAACAAAAGATTTTTACAAGAAAGCATGTTTTTTTTCTTAAATTACAATTATTACAATCCCCATAAGATTTCATTGCCCATCATGATCATCATCATCTAAAAAATATACCCTAGAACAGGACAGGTAAAATCAACAGTACTCTATAATTAAAAAACAGACTTATGAGAATATATTACACTGTCATCGAATACATGAAAAATAAAATATCAGCATGAACGAATTTGATAATATACACCTCTCTCTCTCTCTTAACTGTTCCCTCCACTATTTTGGAGATTCTTGTGGTTCATGACGTCAGGGTAGTACAGTGTCGCGATCAGCAGTCTCATATGTTTAGTCTTTTTTAATAAGGTTGGTACGGTGGGCATCAATTTTGAACAGATAGAAACGGGATAGGAGAAGCAGGCTTTCATGAGCATTAGACGGGAGACATTGAAAGAAAGGTATTAGGGTAGCACAGGTGAACTGCAGTGTGTCATTAAGGTTGTAGAGTTGCACTTGCAGTTTGAATATTTATTAAAAACAAATTAAAGTAAAAAAAACAAACAAAACAATCAACGTCAACAATTAAACCCAAAATGAAGGCCAATAAATACCTGCGGATTTACCTTTTATCTGTTTAACCTAGAATTAAGTGGCAAAAATCTATGATTCAATATCAGATGTCGTGGATTGTGATACTTGTCANCTGAGAAACCACTTTACTTGTACATGTATGCATGCATGCTCATTTAAAAAACATTCATCAGTACATAAAAGTTCAGGAGGTCCTCATTTATATACACTGTACATCATAACTAGATTGTCAAGTGATTACTACATGTTCACTGGCGCCTTGGTGTAGTGGTCGTGACTCTCGCCTTTCAAGCAGAGGGTCATACTGTAGGTTTGAATCCCACCCATGGCTTCAATTTCCTTCAGCAAGAAATTCATCGTCTGTGCTGCACTCAACCCAGGTGAGGTGAATGGGTACCTGGCATGAATATTTATTCCTTGAAATGCCAAGTGCGCTGGTGACTGCCGGGCTAAAGCCAGGGTAATAATAATGTAAAGCGCCTTGAGCACTCAGCAATGAGAGTGGATATGTGCGCTATATAAATTGCATATATTATTATTATTATCATTATAATCTGGGGGTCACTGGTTCAATTGAAGGCCAGATGCTATATGACTTTTTGTACAGCTACAGCTACGGGTAACTATAATAACACACAGTTTGGGGTTTACATCCTGGTTGGTGGAAAGAGAATACATCTATTCATTATGCTTCATATGCTTTATACATCAATCAATGTTTTTTTTTAAATCTCTTCTAGCCATCCATCATAGACTGGGTGGTGGTTTGTATTCATAATGACTTTGATCCAAGAATACATTAATTCAAACAATTTTGCATGTGTGTAAATCAAAACAATTGTGAAGAAAAGTGTAGAGATTACAAGTTTACTCCAGTGGAACCTTATCATAACGAGATCCTTGTGACCAGCAAAATTTGCTCTTTATATTGAAACCATTTATATCAGGGCTCAAATACGATTGGAAAGCTTTAATAACATTACAAAGAGTTGGGGCCTTAAAACCTCCTTGTTATGTATAATAAAATCTTGTTATATCAGCGCTCTTTACAACTTAGTTGGACTGTATTCGTTTTGAGAGACATGTACTTGTACACATTTTTTTTTTTAATTCATTCACAAACCATTGTTCCTTTTCAAATCTTGAAAAATTGTGCACACTGAACTGTTTATTCAGATCCTAAGTAATTATTTTGGTTCCTTGTGCATTCAGAAATTTCATGCATTTATCTTATCTAATTTCATTTCATTGATGATCTACATGTACCATGAATTCTGTGACAATAGAGTTTTACAAGAAAGTGTGTTTTTTTCTTTAATCACAATTATTACAATCCCAATAAGATTTGATTGCCCATCATCTAAAAAATATACCACGACAGATAAAATCAACAGTACTCTGACTGTATTTAAAAAAAAAAAAACAGACTTATGTTTTATGAGAATCTCGTACACTGTCATCGAATACGTGAAAAACAATTTAAAAAAAACATATATCAGCATGGACGAATTTGATTATATACACCACTGGAGTTTGAATATTTATTTAAAACAAATTAAAGTAAAAAAAAAAAACAATCAACGTCAACAATTAAACCCCAAACGAAGGCCAATAAATACCTACTGATTTACCTTTTATTTGTTTAACCTAGAATTAAGTGGCACGAATCTACACATCAATATCAGATGTCGTGGATTGTGATACTTGTCATGTTCATCAACTTTCATATATCTCAACTTTTTCTCTTGAAAATATGCAGTTCATTTACTACATGTATTTAGTCACAACATTGTGGGCAACATCAGAAACCAGATATAAATCCAGGAAATCAGAGAAAATTATCTTGTCTATATCTCCTCAATATAAAAATATAGATCTATTGTATTTCCGTGAGTTATTTTGCAAATTAACCATATTCCTTTGAAACTTGAAAGCCCAAGTCGTCTCCACTCCACTGCAGATAAAGTGGGTCAATGCTCAGCGGTTATCCAATTGCATTGAGCCCGCATGTCCCGGCGCACTCTCGGACAGAGGATGGGGGAAGCAGCAGTCATCGAGTTGAGAAGCGCGATCTTGAAGAACACACGCGAAAGAAAACAATATTTCCAACCTAATCAACAGATTCTACTAATGAAACATTCCGTTAGCTTTTAAAATCGCCTTACGATATTGATAGCGGTGCATTAGTGTCAATTTCACATCAATAACTCTATTTAATCCAACGAAATCCACATCTGTTTAGAAGAGTTGATGGATAAACGCAATGACATCACTCCGCTCATTNGTATAGAGAGTAGATTTTTTTCCAAAGCATGTAAACTACAGTGTATGTACTGCCCCTCCCCCTGCTCTGAATCTACATGTTTTCCCTAGCATGAGGCTTCCCTTTAACAGCAATGGTGAATTTGTGAAATTGTGATTGTTACTCATATCTCCCAGCAGTGCAGTAAAACTGAAGCAGGATTTCTCTGATGACAATCACTGTTTATTGACCTACCAACATCCTGAAAATCGTGCTAACCCTTTGACTACTAAATTCTGTAATTCCCATTGACTTTGTTCAGGTACTCCCTGACTCCAATAGTCAATGGGTTAACATGTTTTATTATTTTCAAATTTTAAGCAAATGATGGAGCAATCATGCTTGGGTATTTATTTACTCCAATGCACTAGGGTTTCATAGACATAAAAAAATGTACAGTAATCTGTGCTTAACTTTATTTGGGTAAGGATGTCATTAAATAATTTGATATTATTTCTACACTGTACAGTGTACCTGTCATTTTATGGATGATAATGAAATATTTGTAAATAATTGCTAAAATCTTGATGTACATGTATATGACATGTAGATGTAAATAAAATAACTTTGAGAAATTCTGAAGGAAAACAAATGTGCATTCTCAAGGCGGTAATTTTTTCCCATTCTATTTTACATCAGATTTTCAAAAATTGTGCGACGCATCCATCTAAAATGCATGTACATGTAATGGAGATCTCACCCGAACAAATTAAGTGGATCTAGGATTTTTTGCCAATAATGCCATTTTAAGTGTATGAAACAATGATTTACATGTTCTACAAATACAAATGTACATATGTACATGTAATCTCATCACCATAATAAATGACGCTAAATCTGTTTTTGTAGAATAAATGTCAAGATGTACACTGTAGGAATTCATTTCAAAATCCAATTAAAGGTTGAAAGATATGCTAGTAACACTTAAACCATATATTTTAAACACACTGTGTAAATATGGATTGCTGTGACTCATTACGGATTACTGATTAAAAACTAAAATGTATAAGTTTTCACACAAAAATAATATTCTTGTATTAAAACACATTCAATTTTTTTCAGGTGGCATCAATTATGTTCATTTAAACAACATCCAATTCAACAAATCATGCTCTGAAATAGAATATTAGCAAATTAAATTACTGATTCAAAGCTGTTGAATTAGCAGAGCAATAATTATGACTGCTTTTAATTATGACGGTTACAACAATTTCCACATCACATCACTAGCTGATCTTGCATGAAGTCAAATAAAACAGAGCCGATATTACATTGTCTGGCAAATGTCAATCAAGTGGTATTAATAACAATATGTAAACTTTTGACCCTTCCTTTGATCAGAGAGGCCTGTGCGTTTCAAATTGGGAGAGTATTAGGTATGATGTACAGTGTATATATATTTTTAGGATTGATCTCGCTGAAGCCTTATATTTGCAGGGTATAAACAGAGCACATGAGGCCCCAAAAATATTGTTTGATGGACCTAAAATTATCCATGTATTTTGAATAAAATCTTTTTAATGGATTAAAAAATGCTTTTATTGTTTTTATTTTTTAAACACATTTCATGTGTATTTTCACACTTTGTTGTACATACATGTACTTTGTACAAAGCAGTGCTTTGTATCCTCTGGAAAAAGCGCTATATAAATTCAATTATTATTATTATATCTTTAGAGGGGGTGAAATGCCAAAGGTCATTACAGTATATGAAAATGATTTTTCAACAATTTCCTGTGATTTTCTTTTTAATTTGAGTAAATTACATACTGTACATGTAGGTCGAGGGGGAGGGGAGATAAAATAATTGGTCAGATTAGGCCATTTTCAGAGGTTCGGTGGTGGGAAAACAAATTTTCAGTGATATTACACATTATCAAATGATACCATCCACATTGAAGGAGAAAAAACTTCCTCTATGGGAATCTTTGCCCACGCGATGCCTCTCATGTCTCATCTACAGAACAATAAAATAAAATCCTTTGAAATTTTTGTCTGGCCAATCAAGCATAACCTGTGTCATAATGATGTGTTATCGCAACAACAGACTGTAATTTCAAAGAATGAATGTGAAAATTAACTCATTGAAAAGAAAGATGATTGATGTAAAGCTAAAAAGTTTGTGTAGGTGTTGCAGTGAATACAGACATCTATAACTGCACTATATGGTGTACATTCAATGTACCCAATTATCTCCCAGTTTGGTATGTAAAATCACCAACATTGTAGGCCAGAAAATTTATAAAAAGATTGTACATATGTGCAGATATTCGTAGGCTACATTACATTCCCTTATTCTATCTCATATGTGAATAAATCTTTAAATGCGACAGGTTTTTATAATGCTTTCTATTCAAGAAAATATTGGCTGTTTGGTAATTTAAACGATAATATCTAGCACAATTTTTGCAGACAATCAATGGCATTTCTAGTACATGTACACTGTACAATGCACTTCATCAAATTTGAACAGCTAACAAAGCAATCACTCAGGTATGGGTTGTTAAACATGAACATCCACATGCCAATATACATGTATCATCATTTTAATCCTTCCACATATCTAAATCCTATGATGTTACCCGTTTAATCCCACTTGGCATCTGTTTGCACTATTTAAACGCTAATTGCACATTGTCAGGTGAAGAGATTAACACAGAGGGTGATAATGAGACAGCTAGTGATAATCCAGGCACTGATCATTGGATTGTACACTGTCAACAGATAGCAACTAGATTTGTGATTTAAGCCCTGGTCACATAGGACCCAGGAAGCAATACAATTCGCCCCGACTCGTTGTTCTGAGGCAGTTAACTGAATTAACAAAGAGTCGGGTTGCTTCCGGGGTTCTTCTGTATGTGACTGGGGCTTAAAATCACAACTCTCATTAGTTGCAAAATTTGGAAATTTTAAGGCAATTTGTACAATGTGAGACTTGTTTTCTTAGATGGATTTAGAAATCACAATTTTTGTTTGTAAAAGCCCCAAAACTGAATTTTATGGCTTTTAAATTTCAAAATATGCATGAGGACAAAAAAAATAAATAAAATAGGAATCATTACTGCTGCAGGAAATATTTTCTAATGAGAAAAAGCATAGTAACATTGACCAACTGTTTTCTTTCATGATTCTTAGCTCAGCTGTTGTGTCATTTACATTTCAATATCTATCCTCATGCATACTTTCTGGATTGTTGTTATGTCTGCATTTATACCCATCATATAGATTATATATAAACAAATGATAGAATATGGATGTACAAACTATTGCAATACCTGTACAGTATAAATCTTTTTTTTTCTATTACCATACTTTCCTCACGTTTTCAGCACCCACTCTTTTCTTTCAAATCTTAATGACGAATGTCAGGGCACCAAGACCATCAGATAGAATTTGAGTGGTCATTAACAATTGATAATGCATTAAATTACAATAGCTAGCGATATGATATCGATAGCAAAATAAAAAGAGAATTTGAAAATTCATTGGTGGGAAACTCAGCATTACCACAATTTCAACAGTAAACAGATAGGCCTACGTAAAGTAACTCAATGGAAATAGATACTGTTCATTCAAACTGCAGGCCTCAAGATAAATGTATCAGATTGTAGTCACTTTGAATAAGTTGACATTACAATGGACCTATTCAATTACTGTATGCATGACAAACTGCAGGCAAATGTACAGTTTATATCTGCCACCTACTTCCTCATTTTACTTGTACAATAAACGAAATGAAAGTTCAAAGGACCTTCATAAGTTTCACACAGTTGTTATCCCTCAGTAAATACACAGCATATTATGTATAAATCCAACGCAATAAGGAGGAAATTGTTTGGATTCCCTCAGCAGACCGTCCCTCTGAAAATTTCCTGACAGGAACTTTTTCACTTCCTTCTTTTTTTTTTTATAATAAAACGATAGGAAAACATGAAAAATACATGTAGACTGTACAACCTGAAAACTCATTTTCAGTAAAACCATATAATGTAAACATGTGAAATAAAACATAAAAACATATTTCCAGACATTTCAGGGTTTTTTACTCCATTTTTTTTTACAGTTTAATATTCTCCATGAAAGCTGTGAAGAAAAAAAATTAAAATCTGACCAACCAATCCATATTTTCATAAAAGTCATTCTTGGGCTTCCGAACAATGTTTGGGGGCCTAAACACACTGAATGCATGATTGTGGAGTAATAATCTAACCCATTAGCCAATGGAGATTGTGTACAAAAGTCCTACATCTATTATAGTTATAGTTATAATAACTCCCTGGAAG
>BQKZ01000537.1:78686-103990 GCA_036244855.1 Temnopleurus reevesii | reverse complement strand
AATACAATTCTACTCAGGGCCATCATAAATGTTGTGTCTCCCTCAAGGCTAGTCCATATTGTATTATTATCTGAATGTTATAAGTTCTCTGAAATGTGCTGCTGTAATTTCCTAACTATTGGGGTGTTGCTCAAAAGTTGCAATTGATTGTAAATCAACTGCAAATCAGCTGCAAATTGAAATTCGCATTTTCATTCACACATGGACTGTACTTTTAATGAGACGCACATGAAACAATGGATTTGATTGGCCCATTTAATCAGCTGTAACTTGCGATCAATTGCAACTGTGTAGCAACACCCTCTATATGTTACACCTGGAAATTTACACTGTAATATATGAATCACCAGGACTTTGTGAAAAATGGGATAAATTTGCAAATTTGAATCTATCATTCTTATCGTCTTCAGGTTTGCCCTTTGTGAAGGGCTTGAATGCAATAATCATCGTGATCTACCATGGCCAGTTTTTAGTGAATCAAAAAAACTTTCCTTGAGCAGATAATGAAATATTGCAGTACATACATGGACGATGTATTTTATAAAACATATTGAATCACATTCAACTAGTAAATGCTGCCAGATGCAGTAAGCCAGTTTGGAATTACAATCTTTACTTGAACAGAAAGGTAATTTATACCAAGCAATGTATGTGTTCATAAAGCATAATGTCTATCCATCTTGTTTATTAAACTTATTAAAGTAACGTGATGGATGTACATTGATAGTTGGTGCTATCAGGAAACAAATACGATTCTATTTAAAGTCGAACTTGTCTGAGTTGAATACTGTAATTACCTGAAGGACACAGCACATTTCATGACTTTCAGTTGTAAGACCTTAGGACCAATTTTGAAACTACTGAAACACTTTGTAATACATCTCATGGCGAGGTACTTGATACTTGAAACTTGATAGAGTATCAAGTACCTCGCTGTGAGAGAACGTATTATAGCGTGTTTCAGTAATTGCACAATTGGTCGTAAAGTCGTACATCTGGAAGTCGTGTACTGTGGGTTTGCCTAAAGTCAACATGATTATTTGGAACAAGTCATATAGAATTCACTTTACCTCTTTTAATCAAATTTAATCTTGGTTGAACCGACTTATATGGTCCCAAGAGATTCGACTTAGGCAGAGTTCAATGTTATTGAAAGAAGACCGAAACATTTCAGAGTTTGAATACAATATATTTATGTTGCTATTGGATGGGTAAGCCTTTCATTGAAAAATAAAGAAAGATGTATTTGATGCATGCATGTTGCTCCATATGTAATTCCAAATTGGCTTATTGCATCTCTTTAACTCTTGTATATTGTCAAAAGAGAAAGAAAAGATCTATGTTCATAGAAAGTGGTATTAACTCTCAATATATTTAGTGTGTGATGCTGCTAGGCTTTTATACCAGGAGTTTTTCATGTGATATGTTGTATGCTTTATGTCGGGTTTTTTGTCGAATAAACATGTAGTTGAAAAAATCAACCTGTTAATTGCTGTATTTTGAATATACAACTCATGAAAAATGTATATTTCAATGATATAGATTTTAATATAAATATTCATGTACATATTGATGCAATGTACATGTACAGTAATAAATTTTGGGGATATTTAGGAATTAATTTATATTTTACATATATTCAGGTATCATTGAAATGGCATTATGATGTAGTTTTGGTACAATGGGGTACTGTTCTGTTTAATTATTCTCTTTTAGCTCTGTACTCTAGTGAATTTTCCACAAATTTTCTATTTTTTGTTATTTTTCATTCTGTAAGTGGTGTGGTGCTACAAGACACTTCAGAAAATCCTTAATTTGCTCGCTCAATATCTGAATTTATGAGTGACGCACTTCCAAATTTGTGTACTGTATTATATTTAATAATGAGTATGAGATGGCAGTACATGATACTGAACCTCAAGATACAACGGTATCTTGGTGTACAGCATGACAAATCGTATTTTAAAATCACTGGACAAATTTTGCAAATCTACCATGGGATTTTGATTCAAGTTGTATGCTACTGAAACTCACAGTATGTTTCCCCTATTTCATTTATTAAATTTAATTAATAAATTTTCTGATGACAATGCATGTAAACTGATATGCCAAGAAATCAGAGATTATTGAATAAATATCTTTGTCTGAAATATGTCAGTTGCTACTTTCCTTAACCATGAAATGGTTGCTTACTCTTTGAAGAGGTTTTGTGTCAAGCTGAATGAATGGAATGTGAATTTTTGATTGAACTCGTTCCAAACTGCAATATTTGATATGTACATGTATATATTCAATTTTTTATGCAAGGTTATAATCTACTCTTTCCTTTCAAATACTCTCTATTACTAAAAGTATAACACTGTCACATTTAGATTTTTGATAATTATACTGTTCTACTAAGTTCCATTTTGCTGCGGTCATTTTAAATGTCGGGTATAGATTTTGTTAGAATCAATCTTTGGTAAGGGTTGACACAGACATGCCAACCCAATATTGTATTCCTTACCTTTCATTTTTCTCCTTACCTTTTTTTTCATCCTTGTTTGCTTCTGAAGACTGAGGGTCTAAGATCTATTTTTCTATGAAAACAGAACCAAAAATTCCATAATGCATCATACCTGTCTCCCTCAAAAATTTATTAATCCCCTGGTATTGGTGAAAAAATGATTTTGATGCACAATGATACCATCTTCAAATTGTATGACCTATTTCATTTTCACTTTGTTTTACATTGAAAATATTTGAATAATAGTTTTCAATTTGACAGGTCAATGAATTTTGGTATTCTTTATGCTCTGGATATTTTGTGAGATCCATTGAGTTAAGTACCCCTCATCTAAACATAAAAGACAAATGATACAATTTTAGGTTGGCATAGCTGTACATATGTGGACATAATTTTATAAGAAATATTTCATGTACAGTGAATTTGAAACATGATATTGAGTATGTTTTTTGGTGAGGCATTATTTTAATATATTATGGAATAAATGATTGCCAAGGTGAACTAAAGACTATATAATGTTTATTACTTTGTTCCTCCCTTTCTATCATTGTCTCCCTATTTCTCTCTGGTCCGTCTTTATCAAAATCAATTGCAAAAATGTTCTACTCCCACCCTGCATGCATACATAATGTTGGTGTAGATTGTGTGCATATATGCGATTATGGGCGTTACTCGGTTCCAGATTTTTATTTCCAATAGTGATATTGGAGACCCATCACTGACTTTCCGAAATGCTACGTTTCCAATGTATTCCTGGTTTGTGTTACATAAAGCTGTTAGTAAAGGTATGTATGACTGTACGAACAACTGGAGACCCTTTGATGAGAACAGGAAAGTAGGGAGTGTCATACAAAGAGGAAGTAGGGAGGGACTACAGATAAAAAGAGAGGGAGGAATGGACATGAAAAAATAAACAGCATGAGAGAGAGAGAGAGTAAGATTTTAAGATGAAATAATAAAGGGTTCAACATATTGAATTCTGACAGATTTTGTTCCATTCCTGTAAAATTTTCTACCAGCTACGAACATTTATGCCAGCAAATGAGGATTAAATTTCCTAAATGGACAAATTTCTGAAGACAAAGGACTTTCACCAGTACCAATAAAAGAAAAAGTATGTAAAGGAAAGATGTATTTCATGGATAATTCATACAGAACGCTCATACAGATTTATATTACAGCCCACTGGAAAACAAACAGGGAAAATACGAGTTGAGGATCCATCCCTTTCCGCCTCCTTAAGAACCAACTGTTACAGTTCAACTTTAAAAGTATACATGTACAGGTAACTCTGTCTTAGCCAAATTTCTTGGCATCATATAAGTCTCTTGAACTATGTCGAGGTGAATAACATGGGTTTTATATGATTTGTTCCAAATTATCACATTGACTTTAGGCAATTATTCAAATCAGATAAATTTAATATACATGTATGTTGAACAAATGATTCAAAACCTGTGTAATGTACCTCTTGCTAGTCCAAATTTAACCAAAGTTGAAGATACTTTAGTGGTTCCCAGTGATTCGACTTGGGCAGAGCTACCTGTATAATACAACTCCATACATAACATGGGAGACATTGTATTGCTTTGTAGCCACCTCTAGCTCTTTCATCTTTTTATTATCATTTACTATTTTTTTTACTATACAGTATATAAATATACAAATGTACAAAAACTGATTTCCGTATATAAAATAAAGTTGAAGGAATTATAACTTAGCAAACCTTTTATTAGATAGTGACTGAGTTTATGGTTTAGGGTACAACATGTACGTAGCTTTGCAAAAAAAAAACCTGCACGCAATTATGAATTACTTACTATTACATTGAGTTGTAAATCCCCCTAAACAGTGGTTATGAACCTTCTACTTTCTCTATACTACGGGTCTTGTGTATATAAATCTCATATGTTCTCTCTATTTTTAAATCCAGGGTATACCAATCAATGTAATTTTAATACTGTTGTAATTGTTGGCCCTGCATGAAAAATAAGTATCATTATCACCCCCAATCGTTGGATTCAAGCATGCATGCATACAAGCAGGGATGCATTCCGGGAATATGCATCAGGTAAAAATTTAAATATGAATAACACATGATTGGGTGGATTCCAATAGGGCACCCCAAGTGCTCAATATGTTTGACGAAAGCAAAGTCACTTCCTACGTTAACGTAAAAACAATCACACTTGGGTCAAATGCAGGACCATGATGAACTTTTTTCACTGAAGAAAATTAACATAATAGGTGGGATTCATACTACAGCCCTCCCATTTAAGTTAAGAGTCAGAACCGCTACACTGTGACACCTCAATGTTGACATACATGTAGGAAACATGTAAATGAAATCTCTGGGAGCACTTTTCACTTGTGTCATTTGATTTCTACATCTACTAAGCTAAAGTCTGAATCCTCATATTTCAGCCACAAGAAGGAGAAGAAGGTTGACAAGTTATTGGAAATGAAAAAATATGAGTGAATGACTATACACAGAACAACAACATAATAAATTGCACAAGATTTCTTGGAAAATTTTTCATCATCCTTTGGTCTTCAGTGTTAATGACCCTCACTTACGTAGAAGTATTGTATATTGTTAAAAAGAAACTCTACAGTATCTGTTCCATTTACTGTGCCTGCAGATTAGGGTGATGAATAATTCACTAATGACACTGTTCATACATCAATGGAAATTCACACAAGTGATAACAAACTGCTGTTTAACATAGATATATACCATTCAGGGAATGATGAGACAGAGCACTGGACATTTGTCCTATTCATCGAATCGCCAGGTACGTTCGGAAAGTTGTTTGATAACAACAGTCAGATGATGCTAGAACTAAAATCTAAAGCACTTAGTCCATTAACAGACATTGTTGCACCCATACTCGGCAAAAATCTAGATGATAATGTACATGTGACAAATAAAATCTCAAACACTTAATCCCTTCACAAACAATGTTGTGCCAATCCTTGGGGACAAAATCGATGAGGATGTGAATGTTACTTAACTCATTCCACATTTTCTTTGCGTCAATGAACATCTGTTTGCCTGTTTCCTTCGCACTTTTGCACAGATTCGCTTGTGTACAGTTCCCATACAAACATGTACACTCCCTAAATAATGCAACACACAGGGGGTTTACGGGTGAACGCACAAAGAGTTACAAAAATCGTATGTAGTTGTTCAGTTCATTAACAATATTTTGCCTGATTGGAGGACCACAGCAATGCTAGAAAGAAAATGTCACATCCTTGCTCCCATTTTCATGTTTCTTACATTGAAATCATATCACCACACTAAAAAAAAAAATGGGTGACAGTGTCAATGTGACATAAAAAGTCTCATGTTCTCTTTCCCCTCGGCAATATTGATGTGTCCAAACTGGATGACGAGGTTGGTACTACAAAGAAAATCTCAAGTATTTATTCCATTCATCGACATCGATGAGCCCATACTCGATGACAAACTCGATGATGACGTGGATGCTGCACCAGCCAATGTCAATGACAGCGATGAAGAGCTCTTGGTCTTGAGTTGAGCATCAGCGATCTCCGCAAGGGCTTCCTGGATGCGGTGGAGAAGAAGTTCTCCTCGCTCGACGACCTCGCCGAGACGTTTGGCTGCAGTCTCATTGTCCTCTTCAAGCCTCTGGAGACTTGCATTCTGAATGGTAGAAATAAGAAATAGTCTGATTTAAAGACATTGTGACACATTACGATTTTATATTTTTTAAAAAAAAGCTTTCTAACCAATGTTACAATATTCAGATTGATGAACAATCAAAAAAGAAAGCAAACAAGAATGAAACCATACAGGCACAATTAAATTAAATGAAGTGTACCAGGGATGATTTATTCCTGCACAGAGTCCGTATGCAGGTCAGATTTTTAGCCGTTTTGGAGCACTAAACATTGATTTTAAAGTCTAATATTTTCACAGCTTAGTTTATGTTCATCAGTAACCCTTTATCTAGCATTTAGGACCTGGCAGTTGAGAGTTTTTTTTAAACAAAAGCAATGGTGTATATATATATTGCTTTCAATGATGTAAAGAAACAAATTTAAAGAAAAATCTATGCTAAAAAGGGCACTAAATTAATCAGCGAATGTCCCTCATCACTTCATATAATTAAACCTTTTTATATTAACCTCATTATAAAGAGCACTGATATAATGAGTTCTCATTAAAACAAAGTCATTTTCCTGGCCCCATGTATTTAAGAATTTAAGTCCTTACATGACAAGGTTTCAATATAAAGAGGTGACATCTTTGGTCCAAACGACCTCATTAATCCCAAGTTAAGGCAGACGCACATTACACGACTTTCGGTCATAAGACCTTTTAGTGTCTTTTTAAGTATTTGGAAAATTGGTTGTCAGATCATTAGACTGAACGCCTTGTAGTGTGTGGTGGCATTTAGACTCTGAAAACTTTTCACTGTATAATAATTTACCTGCAGTTCAACAGTAGATTCTTCACTGGGTAGGGAATCAATCAATACATCTATATCCTTGGCAGTCCGTGAAATGAGTTGAGCAAAGAGCTGTGTGTAATCTTCATGGTTTGGTTGCTGTTCTTCTTGGGAGGCTGAGGATACAAAAAATTGAACTTTAACTTTGAACTTGAAATTTTATTCATCCAAAAACATCCATACATCAAATACATTGTACATAGTATATGAATATACATTGAAAAAGGTTAGAGGATAAAAGGAACCAGAAAATAGCATAAATGCTAGTCAAGTCTGGTACCTTGTCTTCAAATACACTGCACTAATAAAGTAATTTTAACTTGTTAAAGTATACTCGAAAATAAGATAATGATATGTAGGAAATGAAACAATAACAACACAAAATAATGATACATGAATTTACATGCATCGACAAGAAAAATTAGTGTATCGAAAAATTTTCACACACAAAAATCATATTAATAACAGTTACGAAGTGAGATAAATACATACTGTATATTTCTCTTTGGAACTAAACAAACACTTTCCGGTTAAAATTTTAAGCGTCAAATCGTCAAATACACATGTGTCTGAGATTCTACATTTAGAGTCGCTTTACCAGGGTCTCCCGCTATCAAGTTTTCAAGTGCATAACACAGAATCTTTATAGTCAAGGACTAGTATTGCATCTCTATAAAGGAAGAAGCAATTCAGTCTATCATGTAGTCAAAGATTGCAGACTCTGTATAATGCTCTGCAATTTCACACACCGAAATCATATGGTTTGTGTCTGCAGACTAGTCTACCTCTATGAAGTTGACTATAAATAGACAGATTCTTAGCAATTCACACAAATCAGGCAAAATATGTTTTTAAATCTCTTATACATTGCAATTCTTGTAAATTGAACAGATTTCTTCTTGTCAAACCAATAGAATAATTCTATTCCATACAATTTACAGTCATCAGTATATTGAAGATTATCAAAAGTGAGTTTACCTTAAAGTAAAGTAATATGAACTTAATTGAAAAAAGGCTAACAGACCTCTCTTACAAAGATCATACAAAGCATTATTGTGCGTACATTTTAAAGAGTTGTTTGTGATGATGAGAACATGCATTATTTTATGACATCCAAGTAAAATTAAACTTTTTTTTCATTTAAAAAACTTTAAGGTAACTTTTAAACAAATTAAAAGTATTAGTGTTGTTATGAGACACACACCCTGTTCATCACATCAAGGACAAGCTAAATATTCTCTGCTTCATTTAAAAAATCAAAATTACAGGGAATTTAAAAATAAATTACATTCCTGGAATGAAGAGGCACATACCTTGTTTATCACAACCAGGAAACTTGGATGGTTGAGCACTCTGCTGTAAGACACCAATGCTGTTACACATGTGCTCAGCCAACTAAATGGGTAGACAGAACAAACAAACAATAAGGTCAAATATCTAAATACATGTAATAGTGACTTTTCATTATATCAGATCTCTTTATACCACGCTTCTGCTGTAATAATTTCAGATCTTACTGTAAAATATTCAGCGATATCGTATTTTAGGTCCCGCCTTGCTGAGAGTGCACGCATTTCTTTATGGTGCTGTCACATTAATTCGCCCATCATATTAATTCGTACATCATATGAATTTCTACAAAATTGATGAAATATTACAAATCTGACATCACCATCGTAAATAGCGTTGTTTATTTGCCTGTACTGGAGATTTTCTTGGCAAAAGGACCAAAAAACAATGAAAATATTGCCAAAAGATCGGCAGATTTGCTTGCATTTGCAGAAAAACACGGGTCTCGCGACACTGATCTGAATCCTTCCAATTTTCGGACAGAAATCATCAAATTTGTAAGTAAGCAGACATACCATACGATTCCTTGATATTTTGTGGTCAAGCTACTGTAAATTTTGCATCTTATGCACACTTATCAATTGTAAGACGCACCCCTTGACCCCCGGGAATGGTGCGTCACTTGTCAGATGTGAGTCGGATTTTCCTATACCATGACGCACCTGTGTGTCTCGACTATGACGGACCTTTTCTTACAATGACTGTGCCTGGACGAAAAAATATGACGCACCAGTTCAAGATTTTGACTGACCATTGTGACGCACCCCGTCATGGTAAAGCTCCACACGCACGTGGCACGCTATGCATCAGTGCGGCGCTAGTATAGTATTGCATGCATTGTTGACATCGACATGCATGAAAGCTAGCTGAAGACACAAACACACGCTATCATCCTGCATGCTATTGAGGCCGAGCTCGAGATTAACTATTGACAATCCGCCTTTTGTCCATCCCGATGCAAAGACTGAGGTATGTACATTTGTATAAAAAACCCTGAACATTAAACTAGTTTGTTTTGAATACATGAAAATTGAGATTCTGAGACTATTGTGATGCAAAGATCCCCGGGCAAAGCCTTTGTCAACGAATGATCGGGCATGCAATTATATCTGATGTGTGAGTGTCGTGGGTGAAAATTATTATTTGGGGGTTTCCATTTCATTTGATGTCATCAAACACGATTTTGGGCGCCCGGTGCGAAAGTATAGATTCCATGTCAATATTTTTTTTTTTTATATTCAAGGAGTTTGCATGTTTAAAAACCCGGTACGCGGTGGTACGCGTACGCGGTGACGTGAGTATTGCGCGGACAGACCCGTTTGTAAACATGGCGAGGCATTATGACGCACCCATGTAAAATGACCGACTATGACGCACCCCATTCTCCATGCTGTGACTGACCAAATGCTTCCATGACCATACCCTGCGTCATTCGTTTGTTGGTAAATTACCCAACCATGACGCACCTTTCCCGGGGGTCGAGGGGTGCGTCTTACAATTGATAGGTGCATTAGATGGAAGCAATTTTATGGTAAATCTTGTTCAAAACGGGTCTACAAATTAATATGACACAGTTTGTTGACAATTTTCACCATTTTCCAACATGGAGCGATGCGATCGTTTCGTCAATCGAATTTTGATATCGTGATATCTCCATGATTCTTTCGTGAATTAATTTTATTTTGGAAATATTTGAAGCCTAAAATATCTAGTTTCATTTCGTGCCAAGATTTTAGAAAATAATTTTGTATTTGAAGAGATATATTTTGCTAAGTACCACGATCCAAAAATGCTCTAGAAAAAGTATACAAATTAATGTGACCCAATCATACACACAAGTCTATGACTATGACGGTGGGAAGGTTCCCACTGCGCATTGCGTGCAATGAATAAAACGATATTGTGCAAAGTGAAACTATGATTAAGCTGGTACATTCTTAATAAAGTTAAATACATTTCTTTGAACCAGTTTGGAGTTGAAGATTATTCGTTCCTGACCATTGCTGGGATTCTTCATCATTCTTTGTCAGGTGAACCCTACTTCAAACTTGAAAGTTGAAGAATTCTTTTGACTTTGTGAGAATCTTGATCTCAATCTAATTTATTTCATCATAAACTAACATGCACTTACTGGGATACTTTCCCTACAAAGTATGAATACTAATTCAGCCAAAACTTGAAATGAGCCACCTCTCAGACTCATTCATTCCTAGAACTGTAAGAACATGGAATGCCCTTCCTGACAACGTTGTGACAGCCACTTTATTTAATGTCTTTCGTCATCACCTGACGGAAGGCAGCAGCAGCTAGATATCAGGCGGTTTTTACTTGCACCATGTAAATATTGGCACATGCACCCTACCCATATGACACATACAACCACCTTCAATTACTCTGCAAGAATCTTCAAGGATGAAGGAGGCAGAATACCACTAGGCACTAAGAAGAAGAAGAAAAAATAATTGTGTTGCACAAAATTAAATAGATGGGACTAACACATGATAATTGGGCATTCTTTCCTCCTTTGCACTCTACGTTTTCTTACTTTTTTTTATCATTAAAAGCTTAACCAATACCTTAATAATTACCTGATTCACGGCGTCTTGAAGCTGAGTTACTCTGTCTGCCATTTTTCTAGGAATTCTTGTTCAATTTCGCCTCTTAATATTATCTTTTTTTTATGCTTTTTCTGAAATGAAAGGAGATGAACAAAAGATGGCGTTCTTTCATTTTAGCGATCGCATCAATCATAACTTCTGCACAGTCATTCACCTCACTTCGGAGCCTGTCTATTTTGTTATTTTTTGTATCAAAATGAGTACTCTTGCCTATGTTATACCACTGTCCTTGTTTGGTGGATATGTTGTTGTATCCGCGGTGTTATTTAGGTTTCCTACTTTAATTCATCTGAAGAAGAAATCAAAGTTCAATGCGAAGCTCATTGCCCATCGTGGAGGTAAGATATTTCACCGGGATCTAAAATGTAAACTCGCCCGAAGCTCTGGGGTGACACAGATGTGTAATCCCGTTGGCTCAGGCGTTTCTCAAGGGGGAGGGCCGAGGGTGGGGTGAGATGTGGAAGTGGGTATGCTATGCCGCCTATGGAATTGGAAATACAAGGCGACACCCAAATAAGCAAACAAAAATATACAAGTTGTCATGATGATAATGATGATGAAGATGATGATGATGATGATGACGATGATGATGATGGAGATCACGATGACGATGTCGATGAAGATGATGATGACGACAACGATGATGATGATGATAACGATGATGCTGATGATAATGATGATGTTGATGATGTTGATGATGATGATGATGAAGATGATGATGATGATGATGATGATGATGGATGATGACGATGTCGATGATGATGATTTTGATGATGATGATGTTGATGATGACGATGTCGATGATGATGATGATGATGATGGATGATGATGATGATGATGACGACAACGATGATGATGATGACGTTGATGATGATGAAGATGATGACGATGTCGATGATGATGATGATGATGATGGATGATGATGATGACGACAACGATGATGATGATGATGATGATGACGTTGATGATGTTGATGATGATGATGTTGATGATGATGAAGATGATTATGATGATGATGACGTTGATGATGTTCATGATCATGAGACATGATGATTATGATGATGATGATGAAGAAGATGATGATGGTGATGATTATGATGATGATGATGATGATGATGATGATAAAGATGATGATGACGATGATGATGACGATGTTGATGATGATGATGATGTCTGGTGATGATGACGATGATGATTATAATGATGATGGATAATGATTGTGATGATGATGATAATGATAATGATTATAATGACACCTGGTTGATGATGTTGGTGTTGATTATGACATAATTAGTTTACCAGTTTTAGCCAGGAGACCGAGAATCAGAAATGTCATGGTGAGCAAGTTCCATCTACAGGCCAGGTATGCGTACATCGAACAAGAAGATTGGTAAATGAGTGCATTATCACGAATAGTCAATGAAAAATAAACAAACTATATCTCATAATAACTTGACTTTTATTCTTTTTTTTTCTTTTTGTTTATCCACAGGAGCTGCTGAAAATTTTGAGAACACTATCACAGCATTCAAACAGTGAGTATAGAGTTTTAAAGAGTTTTAATTTTGTTGAGTTTTCTCTGTATAAGTGTTATGTAGATATAACTAGATATAGTTATGTACTGTAGATCAGTAAAGGCAAGAATAATGATGCCCCTTTCTATGCTTTCCATTCTCTGTTTCCGATGGGTTGCCACTTTAGAAACGTTTCACTGTATTTCAATTTCATTCCAAACCAAATTGCAATATCATTTTAAAGGCAATGAGCAACATTAATGAGCATCAAAATCAGATTTAGCAGATTCATCCATTCTATAATTTTTATATTCGCAATTCGAAACCTTTGGCTAAAATAGAAATCAACTGAATTTATAGGTTGTTTGATTGTTTTTTTTCTTCAAGATACAAGCAATTTAACGATGGTAATTTATAAGTGTGCAGTCGCATGCTTAGCATTCTGCAGCAATGCACCATGCTAGGCTACTCCTCGGGTAGGAACTTCAATGAATAGAGCATGACCATTACGTTGGCCCAAAACCACATGCCCTCTGAGGGCTAATCCAATTTTACTCTTTTGAGATAGTAAATTATTATTTTATACTTTCATATTTTGATGTTATTAGCTAATAACAATAATAATTACCCCTGAGGGTAACCAATTGCAGGTTTAATCTTTTCTTCTACAGGCCCTGCATAACATAAAGTTATTATTACCCATTCTTGAATGCCAAGCACCTTGCAACAAGGGAGATAGTCAAATTTTTATAAGTCTTAGGTATGACTCTGCGGAGGTTGTGTCTGCCGAGGTCGAACCCACAACCTCCTAATCATGGGGCAGACACTCTACCACTGTGTCACACATGTCCGGTCATTACATTGGCCCATAGATATCAAAAGCATCACACACATCAAAAATGTTTTTAAATGACTTGGTCTTATTGCCTTTGAATTTGATTTCATATTCATGTAACCCTTGTGTAGTGCAAGAAGTATTAGAATGGAGATGTTGTTCGTTTTCCATGGGTTGGTGTACAATATCAATCCAAACCAAATTTGCAATATCAGTTTCAGTTTTATTGAATGTAATTATCTTGTAGTGCAAGAAGCATTGGAATGGAGATGTTGGAGTTGGATTGCCAGATTACAAAGGACAAACAGATCGTAGTCTCTCATGACGATCACCTTGACAGAGCTTCAGGGAGAGATATGCTTATACAGGAAACCAATTATGAGGTAAATATGCTGTTTGGACCTCGTTCAGATATACAGCATTAAACCACTTTAATGGGAACCAGTTTAACAATTTAAACTAGTTTAATGTCTTAACAGGCCAAGTGGTTATGAAAGTGGACCTCAAAACTATTTTAGAAGTCCAGTTAAGGAGGTAGATTTTTATGATCAGGAACCTGTTCAGCCGGTAGTTTTAAAGGTATAGATGCGTAATGACCGGGATGCAGAAAGTGATGTTAAATGAGCTGATGTATTCACAAGTTGTTTTACATGCCTACATATATCTGTGTAGGATATCAGGAGTACATTTGTGCTCGTATTTTGTGTATTTTACGCCGAACACGTCATTCAGCCATTATTCCTACGGTGTGCTAAGTGCTTTTCCACGGGAGAGCGTCGTTCTGAAATGGGCGGTGCGATCAGTGGTATTGTCTGCGATGTGTGAGTTCGCATTCATTTTGTGCGTGAAGCATGTTGTGCTTGGAAGATACGACCGCAGCATGGTTTTTTATTTTGCGATAATTAAGCCATTTCTAGGTCGATTTCATTCAAACAAACCATGAACATGCTCTAATTTACTGTTGAAAAACTGCATTATGGTAATAATTTTACTGCAGCTCGCAAACTAGTTAAATATCTGAAGCGCCCTCCTCCCAAAACTGGTCTGTCGCTTTAAGTTTCACCTTGCGTATGTCACTCATCTGGCTGTTTCTGCCATGCTTTGCCAGCATTATGCAGAGACATTATGGGGTAAAAAAAATGAAATTTACACATCAATATACATTCTGGAAGATCGTGCAGGAAATATTTGAACCCAGCTGTTTGTCCATCGTCATAACAATGTGCCACTTGTGTGAACTAGACTTAAAGCCAACTTGAAATCCAGTTCGTGGGTCTGAAATCTGAACGGGGACTCAACTGGCCTTCCGAACTGGCTTTCGTAACAAGTTTAGTAGAGGGCACTTTGAAAACTTGTAACATTTTCAGAAAAAGAAGTAAGTAAGAGGCATTTTGTGTTAATGAAGAGTTAAGCACAATTTAGGGCTTCTGAATCCATAAAAGTTGTTTGCCCCCCAAAATAGTACAAGCCTTTAGTCAGGCACATATATTCATAAAGGAATAGAATAAGAAATTATCCTGAAGAATTCAGTACTCTTTTACCTCGTAGCAACTTGATTATTAAACAATGGTAGCTTGATTTCCCCCCAAAGGGATTTTAATTTTTGAGAATTTATTTTTGCTTATATGATTATGTTTCATTTTTACCACGTATATTGCATTCACTCATATTCATTTGTTCTATTTCTCTAGGACTTGCCATGTTTGTCATGCCCACTTGGTATAACATTTTCAAATGGTAAGAATTTCATCTTTATTATAATTGGTGATGTTGTCCTTTCCAATAAAACATAATGTTACCAAATTGAATCTTAATCGCGAAAAGACATGCTTAAAATGTACAAAGATGCCATTTTGCGAGAAAATTAAGGATATTAATGTTTTTTATGTGTTGCCAATTTAAGGAGTTGTGACAATTTTAGTGATTATTTTCATTTAAAAAATTCTCTTTGACAAATGGTGGCACAATGGTAATAGTCAGATTTTGGCGTCATAATCATCATCATCACTATTATTATTATTATTATTATTAGTTTATCTGCGGAATAAGGCACATTTCTGTGCTATAAAATGGGCACTTAAGGGGAAAACCACAATACAGCGAAAATATCGTTTCGCCGTAGGGTTTCACAAGCTACATCTCGGAAAATAGTAACGTATAGCGCCATCTAGCGGTATGTAGTGGGAGAGGCGGTCCTGTTACGTGGTGAGAAAACGGAACATACCATGTAATCCACGGAATAGGGGTGAAAAAAATTGGCGAAATTGGGGGAGTTATCTTTACTATTAGCATAACTGCGGAATAGGGGGACCCCAATAATAACATCTTGAAGGATGCAAATTTTCAAAAAATCTTTAAAAATGCACATTTATTCCAAACTTGTATTTTTATACATAAACGACTTAAAGACATCAAAAGGAAGTCCCTGTGATGATTTTTCTTTAAATATTCATTTTTTTTGTGACTGTTATGAGCAAATTCATATTTTCGCCTTTTTTCTCCCTTTTAGAACACAATTTAGCAATTCCCCTTTTTCCGCAGAAAGTGTTATTATTAGTATTATTATCATTATTATCACTATTATCATCATTACCACTCCTTTGCTACTACCACAGGTGCAGTGTGTACATGTACATCAGACTCCCCAGACCGGAGGATACCCCTCCTCAGGGAGGTGTTTGAAGAGTTTAACGATTTCCCTATCAACCTGGACATCAAGAGAAACGATAATGAACTAATCAATTATTATTATTACCATCATCATTATTATTATTACCACTCCTTTGCTACCGTTACAGGTGAAGTTTGTTCATCAGACTCCCCAGACCGGAGGATACCCCTCCTCAGGGAGGTGTTTGAAGAGTTTAAAGATTTCCCTATCAACCTGGACATCAAGAGAAACGATGATGAACTAATCAATGGAGTGAGTATACAATATATATATTTTGTTATTATTATATTTTCTTGACTGCACAATTTTCCTTGGTCATTCATTGCATTTAAACATATTTTTTTTGCTTAAGAATAAAGGAAATGTAAGCTATTGTGAATGCTTGAATAGAAGTTGTTTACTTTGTCCAAATCCTTTGCTTACAGTAATTTGTATTTAGGGTGTTATAGCATATGTAATGCATGTGTTTAAGTAGTGAAAATTGTAAGAAGACTTCTTTTGATATAGACTAGGACATGGGAATACTTGCAAATTTATGGGAAACTTTGGTAAACTTCGTCCTTTCCAAATAATTATGAGTAAGCTGGGTCATCTCTTTGAATTGTCTTAGTACTAAGCCCATGCAATGAACCCATATTTTTGTTCTAGTGAAGCAATGCAATTTTTACTAATATTTTGAATTGTTTTACCTTTTATGTTTTAAGCGGTTTCTGTAAGGACATTTTAATATTGTATCTTTGTATCTCATTTTATTTCTAGGTGGTCGATCTCATCACCGAATTCAAGAGAGAGTCTATTACAGTCGTAGGTAACTTCGATAGCAAGGTCTGCACAAAAGTACATAAAAAGGTAAGTAAATTGGCAACATGCTTTGTGAGGGATGCCGTGATGAACAGGGACAAAACTATATTAGACCATTAAAGATTCATTTTTGATGAGATGGATCATTCGATGAACTCTTTTGTAGAACAAATCTTTCAATATGTATGAATATGTATGCAAATTTGATATAAGTGGATCTAAATAAGCTTTACTTTTAATTTTGTTATGTGCAGTTTCATTTTTTTTTATCATCCTGCCACTAAAATATTTAAACTTACTTGAATATACCTCAAACTAGACGGTTGGCAAATTTGTGTGCACTATGTGAATTACATCCCTCATAATCCTTACTGCAGTACTTAGTATCATTTCTTTCTTTTTAACTTTAATTTTCTCAAGGCTCCCGAGATTCCTCTGCTCTTTGGTCTAACTGGTATATTGAAGATCATCCTGCTGACTTACACAGGGTTACTACCGTTCATCCCTCTCAAGGAGACCTACCTAGAAGTTCCTACAGGAACCCTCATCAATGACTTGTAAGAAAAATTAGGATTGTTTTGGTAATGATGATGGTGTTGGTGTTGGTCATGGTGGTGGTGATGCATGATGTTGACAATGTGGTTGGTGAAACTGATTGTGATGTTGATAAAGATGTCTTGATGATGATGATGACAGTGATGATAATAATTATCAAAATAATTACAGAGATGAAGATGGTGATAATGACAAGAATAACAATGATGATGATGATGATTGCATAGGCAGTGAGGAGAATGATGATAACATTGATAATTATGATGATGATGATGATCATCATCATCATCATCATCATCATCATCATGATCATGATGATATTGTTGTTTAATAATGTTCGACCCTTGCAAAACTCATACATGTAGGTTTCTACAGGCAGTGATAAGTAATTTGTAACAATTATAAGGGAGATAGTGGTAGTGACGATGAGGGAAATGGGCATGGTTGTAATTTTGATGATGGTGATGAGGTTAAAATGGATGATATGGATGTTGTTGGAGGTGATAGTAATGCTGATGCTTGTTGAGGTGACGGTGAGCATGACTACATAAACAGAGATGATAACGATAGTGGCAATGACCAAATGGATATTATTACAACTCAAATCTTTCTTGTTCTTTTGTATCATAGGGAATTTACGAGGAATGCCAATTGTGGAGTAAAGACTGTTTTGAGGCTGTATGACCTTCTACTGATCCGTCCTTGTCTCTTTCGTCATCTACAGAAAAGGGGCATCAAGGTTAGTCAGTCACAATTAGCTCAAAGTTTTGTCTTAAAATATAAAGAACAAGAAGCTTATTATAGCATTTGATGGGTTCCTGTTTTAGAATAATTTTAGATTATAGATATATAACATTTAGTTTGCGGAAGAATCGTGATCTATTTATTTGGAACCCTGTCTCAACGAGATAGTGATATATGTTTGAATCCGAGCAGTGACATTGATGATGATGAGGATGAACATTAAATCTATGTTCAGATTTTTTTTCATAAAATCCTGATATGTCAATTTTTTCTTCTTGAAGAAATTGATCTGCACTGTGCTTAACTCAACCTAGGTGAAAATGGGTACCTGATGCGAATTTTTTCCTCGAAATGCCTTAGGGCCAGTGGCTGGCTCAGCAATTACAGCCAGAGTTTTGATATGATATGATATGTGGTATTATTTGGAGTACAGTGTTGCATATTTTCTTAACTTTATGTATGTGAACTATTATGATGATTATAAATATGTGTACTGTTTTGACTTTGTAGATATACCTCTGGGTGCTGAACAGTGAACGGGAGTGGAATAGTGCATCACTTAAAGTCGATGGAATCATGACAGATTATCCATCCAAACTCGTGGAACTCTGAAATTCAAAGGAATACAATTATGAAGGATATTTGATTTATGTATTTGTATTGTTTGTTTGCAGATATACATGTGGGTATCGAGTGGCATCGTGCAATATCGCTCAAAGTCGATGGAATCATGACAGATTATCCACCAAACTCAAGGAATTATGCGATTCAAAGGGATACTATTTTGATCATAATCAATATTTGTTTGTTTTTTTCTTTTCAGATATACCTGTGGGTACTGAACAGTGAACGGGAGTGGAATCGTGCAATATCGCTCAAAGTCGATGGAATCATGACAGATTACCCATCCAAACTCAAGGAATTCTGCGATTCTAAGGGATACTCAAACTCTCATGATCCGCTGCTTCCTAAGGCTCAATGAAGGTCAAAGGTCAAGGGTTATTGACCTCTAGACTACAAGTGCAGCTGATGGCCAAGGGTCATATGACGCGGAGGTTGGGATGAGATGGGATGGGATGTTTCAAGATGCTTGTCAGTGCTGACAAAATGTCTTTTTGTGACAGCTTTCGTAGAAACCACCCACGTATCTTGATTATAGCAGGCAGCTTGTATTTTCTGTCATGTGCCAAGGAAGAGTTGTGTGTGACCTATTCCTAGATGCGTAACTGGTAACGACTTGCTTTTCCTCTGTCATCCTGCACAAGAAGTGATACCAGTCATTCTCAAAGTTGTTAGCTACTTGGTGAAACATGGCCCAGCTTTACTAGTTCATACGAAAGAATTTAGTGCTTCTTAAATCATTAGAGCCTCCATTGTTTCAGACAGTAGGGACTGGCATAGAAAATTTTGTCAACTTTATGTAATTCCCCTTTTATTACTTTTGTATATATTATACTTCATATTATCTGATTATGAAATCAAGACATGATTTATACAAAACATTTAAATTATTTTATTCTGATGATTCCAAAGCCAATAGAAGATTGACAGTAATTCTTGGCTTATTTTGATGAGGTGCAATGTGCAATAATTTCAAACTATAAATTATATTTCCATTATGCTCATTACAAATTTTTGTAATATTCATTATAACATGATTTTGTTTTTATAAGATATAGAAATATGAATATTTAGATATATATGATGGTTGTATTGAATGGTGTTTTGATTCATTTCATGTAATCTGAAAATAATGGCATTAAGCCTCTTAATGATAATCACATTGGATCAATCATGCATTGTAAATACTGTATTTATTCTTGTTAATAGAGCAATCTTAGGCAACTTGAGTAGATAAAAGTAAAGTTTTTATGCACATTTATTCTCATCATTAAGAAATTACAAGCATCAAAGACCACAAGAGTGTTAAAAATTCCACCCTTCATCATCACCCCATGGCTCAATTCAATACTTTCCCAGGAGTTCTAGTCTTAGGGAGTGTTGTTCAAAAGTTGCAATTGATTGCAAGTTGCAATTGATCGGAACGTGCCAATCAAAATCACTGTTTCATGCGCGTACACCGTGCGCGAATGAAAATACGCGTTACAATTTGCAAAGTTGCAGTTGATTTGCAGTTGATTTTGAACAACACCCCCTTAGTCTTAGATGGTCTGTTCCAAATGAGGTAGGGGTATTGTATGATTTAAATAGAATTTGTCCTTCCCAAGTTCCATGTAGAAAGTGCCTGATGAGATAGAACAAAGTGCCTGATCCTTACTTAGCTAATTAGACAACATGGTTTTTTAGTATCCATAAAAAGTTACAAGCTCTGTTGAATAATTTGTTACTCCTATTGGGTAAAAAATTATGCGCTGCTAAAAAGAGACGATGATGAATCATTCATTTTGTGATTTGTGTTTTAAACATGATATATCCGAAAAACTAAGTTGAACGCATACAACAGATCCGTACGCCGTGTATTCAACTGTGCAGACACAACAATGACAGACCGGTTCTAATTTCAATAGCATTACAAAGGAGCATTGAATTTGCGTTTGACTTAATTTTTCGGAAATAGTTTATATCGTGTTTTTATATCATTTTATGTCATGCTTGTCAAAGAAGCAATTACAATACTCTCCAGTTTATAGTAGTTTCTATCTTATGAGGCCTGTTGCATATAATTTAAAATCATGACAGCTTTGTCATTAATGGTAACTACCACAACAACTGCACTACAGCCAATCAGTATCAATGATTTTTCAAAGTTTTATTATGAATGACAAAATTGTCATAATTTTAGATTTTCGACTTAGGCAGAGTTACCTGTAGCTCTGACCCTAAGTTATGATAAGTGTTGTAATATGGTGTTTCTAAGATTTATGCAACAAGCTGCTCATCGAAAAGTTACCATCAGTTATATGTTTTTGAAAGAGAGATTTTTTTTATTATTTCAATAATGCCTAGTCAGACATCAGACAATTTCAGCCATTTTGCAAGAATTTTGTAAACATTTGAAAGTTTCATTTGTGAAAAGTTCCATTGGAACCATAGTGTGTACTGTTGTAAAATTTCAATTTATTGCTGGTGCTGTTTATAAAAACTAGAGTAAGTATTAGAATGCAAGGTAGTACAAGTACAGATTCTTTTTGTCGTCTAGATTGCTTTTATTTGTATATCGGAAATTCATTAATATGTTAACAGTATATGCAGCAGTAGGTTATGGTTTGTGTGAATATGCAAACACTTCTAATTTTGTTTCCATGATTGTTCTCTGACATTTATTTATCAAATTGATACTGAAAGTTACAATTGTATTTGTAAAATTTGTAAAGTAAAATTGATATAGTATTTGTGCAATCTTTGAAAATATGTATAGTAGGTGTTCAAAAATGTACATTGTACTTTTAGACTTCATGTCATTTTTGTCATTTGTAAGTTATAGAAACATTGATCATATAGAGATTAAGAGAGTGATAGCTTAATGAATTTGACTTCATAAGAGTTTTATTTAAAATTTGCTCTTTATGTCTATATATATATATATATATATATATATGGTCTTTGAATTTATGTCTAAAAATATATTTGCCCTAGTTCATCTTGAGTGAACAAATAAAAAATGTTGTTTACATTTTTTTCAAAGATCTTTGTCATACATGCCTGAATGTATTTTTATTCTGAGTGTAAAAAATAGGCGTTAAATTATTAGTGCAGCATGGTCACAAAATATGTACTATTTATTAAATATTCATTTCTGAACTAAACACTGTCAATATATTATTAGTGCAAGTATGGTCACACAATATTTACTTCATGAAGTTATTAGATATTCACTCCTGAGTTTTTAATAATAAGAAAGAAAATTAACAACAATAGCTCCAACATGTATTCCAATCCTGTCCAATGAGGAACATCTTTGCCATGTGAGTGATCAATGGACGAATCTAGGGGACTGCTTTGTCTGCTATTTAGGCATTTTTCAAACAATACTATCAAAGAAAAGAAATGATCAAGACCAATTCATTGGTACAGTGTATAACATATCATGTTTTAAGTGATTAACATCTCTGTAATATGAATAGTGAATGAATAATTGATGGAATTGTATTGGCTGTCCAATATATATTTTTCTACAGGCTGTCATGAAACATTAGAAATTGAAGATTTTTTTTGTTGGTAATTTAAGTTAGCTAGTTGCAATACATTTAGCAGGGTGTTCTATATTTCTGTTGTAGCATTTTATTCACATAACAGCAATCAGATGTATCAAATATCTTAGTTTAATGTATTCAAACAATAGCGTATTTTGTACATGGATGTCAAATATGATTATGAGTTTGTGTATTATAGTTGCAAAATATAATATTTGTTTTCTAGTACAGTGTATTAGAAGAAGTGCTGCAGTAAGCTATATTAAAGACCACAAATTTTGTCTTTCCTTTGCATGCTACAATATCTTCTATGATTTCACAAATTGACGGCACCTAAACGGTAATGTTGCACAAAACCTTTTACAAATTCATTGAAAAGCAATCTTCTATAGATTTAATACAAATTCCAATAGGGTGCACATTGAATTGTTGCTATGTTGGGATTTCTTTTTCTTCATGCAACAGTACCCTTTGAATACCTTCACTTCCTGAAAACATGGACAATGTTATGTTTTAAAATAGTGTTTTTTGAAACCCTCTGTTAGAGGATAAATGTTGATTCAAATAGATAGATATGATAATGATGAAGGCAATTTCCCATGTCTAATTGTGTAATCAAAACTATTATAGAAATGTCATGCTTTATACAGTATTCTTCCTATTCTGATTATTTTGATAAAACATTTTATGGATGAACCCAAGATTCATTTTGATAAGTGTATTTGGGATTTATATTATTGTTGGATCCAGCATTCGTCAAGGAGGGGAGATGCCACATTTTACTCGTATTGGTAAGACCAAGTCCCCATCCTTAGCGCCCTGATCTGTCGATGTGATACCTGTATTTTTTCACAGAAAATATTGTTTAGTTTATGCTCTTGAACAGGAACGTTCAAAAAGTTCAAGAAAGTTGCTCATCCAAATGTTATATAACTGGATTAAGAATGTTGAAATGTTTGTGCATTTTGCAATAATCCGTTGTCGTGTATACTTAATACAATGATGTATTTCACATCACAATTAGATTGATAGGCCTAGCTTTAAATCATGTTTTAGTTGATCATAGTTTCTGTTTAGACAAAGCATTGATGAATTCAAGCAGCAGATGCAGACCTGACAGTAATGCTTAAAAATAATTCCTTGAAATAAGAAAAATTGTGGAATAATGTTTTTCAGGGATTCTTTTTAATAGATTGTCATTCCTAATAATGGATAAATGGATAAAAGCTTTATGAATTTCAGGACTAACTTTAATCCAAGGTATAATGATTTGCTGGTTTACTCATAGTTTCAAGTTTATGCATGTTTCTTGCCGACGACCACGGTAACCATTGAACTACAATACATGTAATGGGTATCCAGTTTGCATACATTACTTGTTGCTATGCCGGGCCCAAGCCTTGAACAAGCTTTTGGGTTGTCAAAATATCCTTTGTGTGTGTAAAGAATTCATAGAATTTTGCTTCTACTGTATTATTAAACTCGCTTATTGCAGCCATATTGAAATATATGTTCATAAATACAGTATGCAATTTTATTCCAAATTTAGTTCATTCAATAGACTATCCCAAAGACATGTTTGAATATATAGAATAATTGTGTGAATCAATAGAATTTATTTTGCTAGTATTTTGATATCGTTGAGTGATTAAATTATGAATGCGAGACAATTCTTATGTGTGTTGTTATTTGTGTGTATATAAATGTGATTTGTTTTATGTGGATAATCTAATGATTTAGGTACTTATAAATACCTTAAAACAACCAAAGACATACAGAATATGATAAACCCATTTACAATGACAGAATATTGCATGAGGATGAAACTTGAATTGCTGGTTCACACAATTTATTTGAATGGATATTAACCAAATATGAGGTCATTTGTATAAAAATTGTCCATCAAATCAACTTGATCATAATTCCAACACTCTAAATTACAGGGATTTAAATCTAAATGTAAAGACTTTTTTAAAGTTTCATTACTAGTCGTTGCTGTTGTGTTTGGTTTTAACGGCGCCTCATTCATATCGCCTCATTCATATATGAATATTTGCGCCTGAAAAGCCTTGTTTTACTTTGAAAGATTTTTGGAATTATCTAATAAAAGCAGGCCTCACATGAAAAGTAAAACAATAGAATAAGTAAAAAAGCGAGGCCAATTTCATTATTTTTTTTTTTTTATCGCAGATGGGACAGATGCCAAATCAATTTATTTTCAATTCTCTCTAATCATCTATCCCTAACTTTTATTTACTTTCCTTTAAGTCTCAAAATCTTTTTCAAAGATGTCTTCTCTTTAGACTATAAAACTTTCAAAATATTATAAGCTAAATTTTACTTCTTTTTTTTAAAATAAATTATTATGAAGTACTCGGAGGAATGTAGGGCCTAGTTGGATTAACAATATTATCAAATTACTAGGTTATAGGATTCGAGTAGACTATTTGGTATTTGATTGTCATACTTATTTTGGATAAACAAGTTTTGTATCATAATGTATGCATTTGCCTGAACTGAGGAAAAAACTTTCAAAATAGAAATTAACATCGAATCCTTGAGCAATATGCTGTCCAAATTGTTATTACTTTGTAGTATTATCTAATTTTCTGCTGCTTTTGAAAAAAAAGTGATAATTTTGTAAAGGGGTAGCTTCCTTCATGGTGAAAAGGAAAGGAATATAAGGGACAAGATTTTGATGGAGGGTTGTACAGAAACAAACAAAAAAATCATCCATGTTCTGGGATTATTACCTTATGATATATATTGAGTAAGTCATCAAGACGCACTACGGTCCGAGTATTAAATTTCGTTTTTTAATTGAAGATCCAAGGGAAGTACCCTCGATATGTCACGCGAGATTTCATTTCCTACCATAGTTCAAGTCTATGCAGCTGGCGCGTATTTGCTGCACTTTGTTTATTTTAAGAGTGTTCGAATACCACGGGAAATATTATATTTTGTACTCATATGGTACACCTAAATGATTTGTGCCTTTTGTCATACGTACAAAGTATGATTATACTTAGGCCAGTTGGAGCTGCATATCTAGGATTGCACGTAAGCGGGGAAGTGGGG
>BQKZ01000537.1:30403-64426 GCA_036244855.1 Temnopleurus reevesii | reverse complement strand
TTTTAAAGTTGTCAGATCAGTGGAGCAACTGGCTTCCTTCTTCCTTCCTGTTTCCGTGGCGAACATGATTTATCTTTCAGTAACACAAACCCTGTAGATAGGTCAGTTTTACAAACCATTGTAGCTTTATACTGTAGATTTTGAAATATGATTTACAGTGTACATGTAGGCCTACATGTAGGTAGGCTTCCATTTTCGAACCTCAGATGCTCTGGCACATGTAAGAAACTGAGGAGGAATAGAAAATATGTTTGCAATTTTATCAGTTAAATACATGCTTATAAAACTTAGAAAATATATATATTTTGATCTTTTCTGTCTGACTTTCTTTACAAAACTGATCTGTCATATTTTGTTTAATTTTATTCTGCATTCGAAAATAATTTTGTTCCAGAGTCACTTTTTATTCTGAATGTCATCCTGAAATTTTCAAAGTTTCCTGTTAAGTAATAAATTCTACACGAGCTGCTTTGATCTTTAATTTCTAGAAACCTATTGAATAGTTGATATTTTTATATTCAATGTTAAAGATTGACAATCATACAGTCCTTCTTGTACATCAACTATGGTGCAGGTACAGCCCAAATGTCAATGTTTTCATCATAACAACAATCTGATTTAATTGCAATGGCATAGGCTATTATAGTCATTCTAAGATGTCAAACTGTCCACATTCATTGTCCATGCCCTAAATCATTTGTCTCCGTTTTAAGCTTTCTGTTTCTGCCCTTGCGATAAAAACAGCACTGAAATGACAGCTGGAAACTCAATTGTTTGACAAGTGTTTGACAAATGTTCTTGATTGCCAAAGATTTATAGAGCTCTTGCATAAATATTTTGATGAAGAGAGAGATGGCTGATAAAAGGACTATGTAGTGAGAATATAAAAAGAACATGAAGGTTTATGAATATACATTTATATCAGGGTGTACATGTACAGTAGATTATAGGCTGACCTGTTGGAAAATGAAGTGCAGATGATTTTTATGCTGTTGTGTTTGAATACAGAATAGAAGATGAGAATACAACTGGAAATAACAAGATACAAAATGAATTTGTTAGATTTTTATTTGATTTGATTAAGCTATATCAGGCAACACAAATCAATAAAAAAATATTTGTCATATCAATTTTTTATGTATATATATTTATTTATTTATTTTTTTTTTTTTTGGGGGGGGGGAAGATATGTACACTGTACCTGTAAGAATATTAACAATTCCCATGTAAGTATAAATGGAAGTTATCCAAGTCGAAATGTTTGTTTAAAAAGATTTACAAATAGGGAGTGAATAGGAGGGCTAATCCTAACCAGATTAGACATGGTATGCTAAATATGCCAAAGCTGATTAAAATTAATGAAAAATGAATCCTATTTGTAATGGTTGCTAAGTCTCAATTCTCAATCAGATTTTAATTAAACCACGCATTGCCAGCGATCCCCTGTGGCATTATACATTATGCAAATGGTTGTAGATTGGACGCTTTAAGGCTGAAGCATGTGTGAGTCCTGACATGTATTACAATTTAGAGAGTCCACACTTCAGTAGCACATAATGTGCGTATTTTATGTTAATAGCTAGCAAGCTTTATGCGAAATTAATTTTGCCTGATTGCAAGATTTGTCATCTTAATCTTGATTCTGATATATGACTTTACCTGTCCATGCCTTTCTTGAATTCTCAACAATACATCAATTACCTTTCCAACAATATTTCTTGACAACTTTTAGTATCTTTAAAGACTTTTTTGTTTTTTCGTAAATTTTTACCTGAACGGATGAGAACACTTGAAAGTATATTTTTAAAGAGTTTTCTTCTATTGTTTATTACAAGTTCCTTGAAATATAAAAACTATCTCTAGATATCTCTAGATAGCCTTTATTTTCTTTTCTTATTGACCGTTAGGGTATGCAAACGCTATGCAGCCATCCTTCCTGTGACGAGAGCAAACTGCTGGTATTGGGGATTTTTATATTAATCCTCTAATTTGAAGTCTGATCATATTAAAATATTTTCATGGCTTTTCAGGGACTGCTCCTTTGAAAAGCCTAACTTTTATTATTCTAATAATTAGATTTATCTTCTAAAAATGTTGAATACGACTTAGTGGAAAAGCCGACACCTTGGTAAATTGGGCTTCATTAGAAGCCCGTCTTCGCAGACTGATCACCTCGCTTGACTTCTGTAGAAAATCATCGCATCCAAATCGTTTAAGATGAAATGTTGAATAGGTACAATAATTAATCTGTTGCCTAAAAATTTGAACCCATACATCTTGTAAAATCAGCTTCATGAGGTATACATGTACATTAATGCGCTTCATACACAAACTTTTCTTTTTTATTTTGTTATGGATACACTTTACGTAGATGTTGTTTTAATATCATTTCATGTTCTCGTTGGATTTATTTAGATGGAAATCAATATAAAACATTCAATATACATCAGAACACATTTGACGTGACAAAAGATTGCAAGCATCTGGCTCTTAGCATGATATTAGAGGTTACAATGAATTATTTTGTTGCAAGATATATTTTTTCATTCAATTCATTATTTTAGAATTGAAGATAAATTATGATTCGTTTTAATTTGAAGTATACTGTCATGAAATATGCTGGTTATAGTGTGATACAAGTTAATACCAGTGTGTTGATGAGAGAAATAAAAAAAATGAAAAATGATTAAAAAAAACCCCAAATTTTCCATGGTTGTGATCCTGACAAACTGGGAAGAAACTAAAGTGAAGATGAAATATGGAAGCTATATTTTGGATTTACAATGTACATTAGAGCGTTATCTTATTTAGATTTAGATTCACATTAATTATTCACCAGATCTGTCACTACAGACAGAATGTGTTTATGGACCTTTTTCTTTTCCATCTTTCTCACGATTTAGTGTAATTTTGAGGTTTGATGCGAAATAACCCAGTTCCGTTGCACATTACTGATGCTACTAGAACTGTATACATTGTACAGCTGATTTGTATTTGTTTGAACACATCTATTTACAATGTATAATACATGTATCAAAGCATTTTGTGTTATTTAGATTTAGATACAATGGTATTTGTTATTTTCTCACTTCAGACAGAGTGTTTTACGGTCCTTTTCTCTTTTCCATTTCTCTCACTATTCAGTGTAATTTTGAGGTTAGATGTGAAATAATCCAGTTTTGTTGCAAATTACTGAAGCTACTAGAGCTGTATACATTGTACAGCTGATTACTATTTGTCTGAACACATCTATTTGTAGGCCTATATACATGTGATTAGGCCTATATACTGTTGTATGTGCTATTTGTCAGTATACTGGAGGGTAGACCCTTCAATGTTCAAAGAGCATTGTGTGATGAGTGGAGAGGGGAGGTCATAATCATGTTAAAATGTCAGAGGACTTTCCCTATGGAGTAGCTTCCTTCATCAAGTGTTGACTAATCTACTTCGCCTCTGGAGTCCTACATTGGCTCAAGATGCGGAGTTTCTCCTTCACTCCATCTTTTATCGGACAGTGTAGTGATGGGAAGTGGATTATCATTAGAAGGGAGATACATGGCAGAGAGGTGCGAGGAGGGAGGAGGAGGGAGGGGGATTTATCTTCTTTACCTCTGGAGACCTACATTGGCTCAAGATGCGCAGTTTCTCCTTCTCTCCATCTGCTATCGGACAGTGTAGTGATGGGAAGTGGATTAGAAGGGAGATACATGGCAGAGGGGAGGAAGAGGGATTGAAGGAGGGAGGGAGGGAGGGAGATTAATCTCCTTAACCTCTGGAGTCCTACATTGGCTTAAGATGCAGAGTTTCTCCTTCTCTCCATCTTCTATCGGACAGTGTAGTGATGGGAAGTGGATTAGAAGGGAGATACATGGCAGAGGGGAGGAAGAGGGATTGAAGGAGGGAGGGAGGGAGAGAGATTAATCTCCTTAACCTCTGGAGTCCTACATTGGCTCAAGATGCAGAGTTTCTTCCTTCTCTCAATCTTCCGTCAGACCGTGCAGTGATGTCCATGGGAACAGGATAGCAAGTGGATGAGATGGGAGATGGATGGTAGAGGGAAGGAAGAGTGATGGAAGGAGGGAGGGATGATGATTATTCTTCTTTACCTCTGGAGCCCTCCATTGGCTCAATATGTGGAGTTTATCCTCCTCTCTATCTTCCATCGAACAGTGTCACAGTGATGTCCATGGGATCATGATAGGAAAGGGAGAAGGGAGATTGATGGCAGAGGGGTGCGAGGAGGAAGGGGTAGGGAGGGGGACGATTAATCTTCTTTTCGTCTGGAGTCCTATATTGGCTCAAGATGCAGAGTTTCTCCTTCTCTCCATCATCTATCAGACCGTGCAGTGATGTCTATGGGAACATGATAGGAAGTGGATGAGAAGGATAATGGATGGCAGAGGATAGGGGATAGATGGAAGGAGGGAGGGAGGGTGGTTAATCTTCTTTGCCTCTTGAGCCCTACATTTACTGAAGATGAGGATTTTCTCCTTCTCTCTCTCTTCTATCCGATCATGCAGAGGTGCCCCTAATAGGAAAAGGATAGGTGATGGAGGAAAAAGGGAGTGAGTTAGGAAGAGTGTGAAGGAGAGGGGGATTGAGTCTAAGGAGGATGAAAGTATGAAGGGGAGGAAGTGAGGGAGGAGGTTGTGAGGAAGGAATGGATAGAGGAAGGTGAAAGAAAGTTATTGAAAGATAGAACGGGAGGAAAACCATGGAATTTGGAGGAAGAGAGTGGTGGGAGACGCGTGTTCTAAGCCCCTGTTTGCTTGCCCAGGAAATGAGATACTTAGCACTGTAAGATGTAGGCCTACCTTTTTCATTCCTTTCGTTTTATGAATCTCACAGGAGTCATTTACATGTACATGTAGTTAGAAGATAAAATTTGCCCACACAATGAAATAGCAGACAACTACAATGAGTTTGCAGAGAAAATTTATCATCATTGAATAATGAGCAAATTGATTAAAGCGCCACGCTATAAAAGAGACAACAGTAATCCCATGCACATACTTTTCAGTAAGTTGCTCCCACAAAACTAGTTTGCAAAACCGGTTCAGAAGTCCAGTTGTGGACCTTTTACATCTACTTGTCTATGAAGTTAATGTCCACTTCACGTAAAGCAGTTCTGTTGCTATTATGTATTTAAATTTCATTTATACACAGCCTCCATGGTTGATAAAGCCAAAAAAAAAATTGTGAGATGCACTCCTATGTCTTTTTTGGAAAAAAAAAGTGTCATTCGGTCGGAAAAAGTTTTTTTTTAAATTCATAGAACACAATTTACACAATAGATAAGTAAAATGTGACTCGAAAAGGATGATTAGCCAAAACCACCTGAAAATGTGTCCTATTTTATACACGTTTATTTATAATTTTGCTTGATTTTTAAATTTTGGTGTAAAGCAAAAAAAAAAGGAAATTCATATCGGGCCATTTTTATGCCTCCGCCACCGTAAGGTGGTGCCGGAGGCATTATGTTTTCGGGTTGTCCGTCCGTCCGTTCGTCCGTCCGTTCGTTCGTTCGTTCGTTCGTTCGTCCGTCCGTGTGTCCGTCCGTCCGTCCGGACCTTGTTACCGCGATAAGTTCAGAACTGCTTATCAGATTTTGACGAAACCTGGCTCAAGTATGTATAAGCATAGGAGAATGAACTGATTAGATTTTGGGTTCAGTGGGTCAAAGGTCAAAGGTCACAGGGCCAAAAAACTTGTAAAAAATCACCAAAAATAGCTTGTTATCGCAATAAGTTCAGAACTGGTGTACAGATTGTGACCAAACTTGGCTCAAATATGTATGAGCATGTGAGGATGAATTGAATAGATTTTGGGTTCAGTGAGTCAAAGGTCAAAGGTCACCGGGCAGAAAACTTGTACAAAGTCAACCAATATAGCTCACTTATAACAGAAAAATTGATCCAATTCCTTTCAAACTTAGGTATAAGGTATTAGGTATAAGCATGTGAGGAAGAACTTATGAGATTTTGGGTTTGTGGGGTCAAAGGTGGCAGTGCCCAGAATTTGTAAAATGTTTTTGATTTCTGATGGCATGGAAGAAGCCGTACATATATATCTTTCTGATTGCTCGATGGCGGAGGCATAAATTTTGACCGTGCGCGGTCGAGGATTCATCTAGTTACTATTATTATTTATTCAGCAAATTTTCAGAAGGTCAGTTGGTGGCGGGCATCCAAACAATTACTTTTTTTTTCTTCCTTAGCTCTTTGTACATGTTATAACTTCTGATGCATGTCTACTGTACATATGATTGCAATTTGTATTGAGGCTGAAGAGTGTATCAGAGTATTCAGGCTAATAGTATAACTGGATCCCAGGGGAAATTATGGCATAATTATCTATGTTTAGATTGACACATAGTGGTCTGCACTACGTGCCTGTTTTTTTACATTGGTCCATTTACATTAGGAATTTTTTCCTTCATAAGATTATTCGCTTAATAGCTGCACTGCTAAAGCCAGGATAATAATATTGCAATTGTAGAGTACTTAAGGACTTCTCATGAAGAGGTGATAAGCACTATAAAAGCCATTCATAATTATTAGCAGAGAAATCGCATAGGCTTATGGGCAGATTTTTCACTATTAAATTCTTAAATTTTCAACTGAAATAAAGTTCCAACTTTAGAAAGATTGGTATGGTACTTATATTGTGATTTGCTCTCTAATTTTGAAGTAATACTGTGCATATATATAACAATATATGCTGCACAGAGAGCAGGGCCTACACAATAGTATTATGAATAAAAGAAAAACACTATTTGTTTTCTGACAAAAGTGTCAAGGTAAATTATTCCCTGATGACAACTTGGCTAATACATTTTCACTCTTCGATATAAACACGAGAGGAAGGTTGTTTACCTGTTTGGGATAATCCATGCTGTATGGTATAATACATCTCTGAGTACTATTAATGTATTTATCATCGGGTGAAGGCCACATTAATCCCGATCATAATACAAATCCGTTCATGAAATGACAAATCTACAGCTGTAGGCCTACATATGTGCTTCAAAACAGCATTCATTGTCCAATACAACGAGTCAATAATACCAGAGCTCTTGCATATTGCAACTTGCAAATAGAATGTAATGCCAGATTCCATATGACTATGTACACTATTATCAGAGTATTGAATGTTCTCAATTTGTCTATACTGGCGATACATTAAATGCTGAGGGGTTTTACAGTCATGTGCTGAGTGTCATTATGGCAAAGATGAACGTCACCTGTCTGAAAAGGCTATCAAATCTTGAGCAAGTTTTTTTGATGGAAATTAGAATGAATTCCATGGAGCAAGGCAAATTCTTTTGATGAAAAATATAATGAATAGTTATAAATGGAGGTTTTAAAAGATTCTGTAGGAAAATATCTGATAATAAGCTTCCACCACTATGATCCCACATGATGTTTTCTGTGTTGTTACATGTAGGAAAAACATGCTTAAATAGAGTAAATTGCTAAGCAAGATTGCATTTAAAATATAAATTTTTATAATTTACTTCCAGCAAAAGATAAACAAGATTGGATAATCTCTAACTATTTCATGCCTGAATGATTTTTTCGAGGACACTTGGTCTAACAGATAGAAATGAAAAAATGTCGATCATGGCATGTTTATTGTTAATTAGTCAATTCAATTCTAAATATGCAGTGGAGAATACATATGTCTGGATCTCAAATTCTCATGACATAGAGGCCTATGATATTGTGAATTTTAATGCAGCTTTGATTACTCAGCCTTTTTCATTGTAATTTTAAATGCTGAAAAGTGCTTTAGAATCTCTTTCATCTCAAGATTCATTCATAACCATTTTATAAAGTTTTTTTTTTGCATTTCTATAGCTGCTACTTACAGAATCTAAATCGAGAACAGCTTGTATCCATAGTAATGCATCTCCTTTCATCTCCTCTTTAAATAGTTGAATAGCCCCTTTAAACTCTCTTCATCACAGCCTGCATTTAATATGGGTCACATCAGAGAGATCTCTATGGATCACATTATACATGAATCTCACTTTTCACGTTTTTATGACTCTAATATTGTTAAGCTATGCCACAGTGAATCCCTCGTCCTAGTTATTTTTCATTCATGGCATGGAGTCGCTCCTTCCTTGCAGCTTATACACTATTGATTGGCTTTGGCTCGTGGCCCAGTTTGCATGTAATGTACGTGTGCCACTTTGCTCATGTATCGCGGGTATGTTTTAAAAATGAATACATTAGGTATATGGTCAACTCTACTTTAGTAACTGCTGGAGGAGGAAAAGAGCTCTTTTATGAAGAGTGAAGTGCATTTTCTATGGTCATTGAAAATGACCCCTTTGAATTGTGCAGTGAAAAAACCTATGAACATAAAAGCACCCTCTTTTAAAAACCTATAAGGTATTACTACTCAGTTGCGATTGATCGCAAATCGAATGCAAATCAGTTGCAAATTCGAACATGCATTTTCATTTGCCCACTACAACTCTATCTTCGCTTTTGACATTGACAAGACATGTATGAAACAATGCTTTTTACGAGACACATATGAAATAATGCTTTTTACTTGCTCTTGCCAATCAGCTTCAACTTGCAATTGACCGCAAGTTTGTAACAACCCCCCTAGGCCTTCGAGTCGTCTTATATCCATTTGCACAATTACACAATTTTAGTGAAAAGCTAAAGAAAGTCAGGAAGGGACAATTTTCAGAGAGTCTGTCGGTGGTGGGCAACCAAACAATTTTTTTTACCTCATGACAGGGAATCCCTCTCACAATTCCCTGCTTATGGAGACCCCTGCCTTTACTTGCACAGTATCAACTATGTTGTGTGGGTGATAATGTTGCATCATATTCATGTAGTAGGAATGTCATATAAAGCTATCCTTGAACTTGAATAGGCAGGCTGCCAGGCATATTCTGTATTGATCAATGAATCGTCACATTTGAACAAGCGATAATCAAGTTGCAGATCAATTGCAACTTTCTATTGACCGCAACTTTGTAACAACTCCCTTCGTTTCGTATCTATTTTCGCAGTCTTCAGATTAGTTTGAGTGTAGAATATGCAGTTAAACAATTTGAATGAAAAGCAAAAAAAAAAAAAAATAGTTCAGGTCAGGCCATTTTCAGAGGGTCGTTTGGTGGCGGGCAACCAAACAATTTTTTTTTTACCCCATGACAGGGAATCCCCCTCACAATTCCCTGCTTATGGAGACCCCTGCCTCTACCTGTACTGTATCAACTACATTGTGTGGGTGATAATGTTGCATCATATTCATGCAGTAGGAATGTCAAATAAAGCTATCCTTGAACTTGAATAGGCAGGCTGCCAGGCATATTCTGTATTGATCAATGAATCGTCACATTTGATTAAGCGATTATGAGGAGATCAAATAACATTGAAATTGGTGCATGCACTTGGTGGGTGGGTAATGTTGTTGAAGTCATTGAGCCCAAGGCTTAGAAGCATAGATTGGTGAAGAGTGCTACATGTGCGTTGGCTGGTCTGCCCTCCAGACAGAATATATCCAATGTTTGCAATATCTGCAATATCGTGAAGTCACCTTGCAGATAAAGGAAGAGGAGGGATAGAGAGAGATAGGGGGTATGTTTTTGTTTAAAGGCCGGATCTGTCCCAGACAAAAAAGACAGTAAAATCAGACCAACAGATCAACAAAAAAAAAATTCAACAAATCGGACAGTAAATAAGAAAGTTATGAATATTTCATTGATGTAACTGAACAGAAATGTTTAATGCCAATTTGGTAAGTTTTGGTCATATGTTATCATGTATGTCATGCACTTCTCTACAAATAGTTGAAAATATCCTATTCTTTTTAAATCCCCCTTTTCTCAACTCTTTAATAAAAAATGAGAGAGCCAGAAAAGTAGTCAAAGTTATTAGCAAATGTTTGATGATGGGTCTTTACCATAATTTACATCATGAACAAAGCACAAATCCAAGTAGTAAATTTAAAATAAAAGTACAGTCTAACCTGAGTATAATGAGGTCGTTCGGACCAGAGGAATTACCTCTTTATATTGAAACCTTGTTATATCAGGGTCAAAATACAATAAAATACAAAGAGATGGAACCAGGAAAATTACCTTGTTATAACGAGAGCTCGTTATATCAGTGCTCTTTATAACGAGGTTTGACTGTATATCAAAGGGATTCCAGTGTTATTATACTCCTTGACCATGCTGCAAAGAAAGATAATCTACATGTATAGACCAGATCATAAGTATGCACTTGAATTAGGAGCTGAATTGGTGCAATACATGGCGTGTCATGAATCATTTTTTCTAAGAAGGGCTCCTACAATGGATAATGATCACCATTTATATACGTACATACGTTTGTGCTATTAATAGATATGCCCGATGAGTGATTCCTAGGTGAACATGTACATCATTTACATTTAGATTGATTTTAGATATTAAAGGGGGACTTTACGATGTATTGAAAGCTCCTATTGATTGATGTTTTTGTTATAAAGTAATGTAGTTAGACTGACGATGGTATTTACATACATATACATGTAAGTGATATACTGATACCCCAATCACACTTTCATAATGTTTAGCTAGCATTTTTGCAGTGAACACCTGAGAAATATTAAGTCTGATATGACGTTCTGATGTTCAATTATCCCCCTAGACCTCAGAAATAGCCCGTGCAAAATGTAAAACGGGGGCTATTTTCAGGAGGATAATTTTAAAAAGAGCCCCATTAAAAAAAAGTATGATTTACCCTGCTCCTAACCTATTGTCTGTTACTGCAAGAAAAAGTATCTATTACTAGTACATGCTAGTTCAGATTCTGAACGCTTTCATAATTGCCTTTATACCCCAGTGGTATACGAATAGGACCGATAGATTGCGTGATCATATTTTCGTACAGAATGCGACAATGTTGGGTCTGATTTTGGGTCTCTTTCGGTCTGGCAGCAATGGAATGAAAAAAGAGGATATAGTGCTCTAAAAAAAATGTTCGGGAAAAAAATTTAGAATCTGAACTATGTACATGCAGGGGTCTACATGTAGTTTATACAATGTGAAGTCTACATAGCTATACTGAGTGCATGTGCTTTGAAAACTTGCACAGAAGGTGTGTGAATGTGTGATGGTCTTGCTATGACAAGCGTTCCAGCACCTCTGACGTAATATGAAGAAGATGTGACAGACATAACAAGTCATGCATTGTGAATGTAGAGTGCACTATTCTTAATACTGGTTCCAAAATAACCTCTCTTCCATTGATGCGGAAAATTCAGACAAATGGATCTATCAGAAGAAGGAAAACAACAACATGATTTAAATCAATCATTCTCGTTAGTGGTGTTTTCATGGGATGTTTATTGCATTTTTAATGCTATTTCTCTTGTTAACATGTTAGTCATTCTTCCTCATCTTTCTCCCTTCTTCCCTCCCATCACTTCATTTCTTTCTTTCTCTCTTTCCCTTTTCTCTCTTTCACTCCCCTTCCTCTTTTCTATTCCCCTTCCTGTCCCATCACTTTATATCAATATCTCCTGTCTCCGTCTCCCCTTTTTTCTTACTGTCTTTCTCAATCTCTTAAACATTATTTCACTCCCTTTCCTTTCGCTTATTCCTCTGTCGATCACTTTTATGTCCATACCCCTGTCCTTGTACCTGTTCGTGCCAACTCCCCTGCCCCCCCTCCCTTGGCCCCCTCCCCCTGCCACCTTTCCCCCTGCCACCTTTCCCTGACCCTCCTTTACCCCATTCCCATTCTGTCTCATATACCCCCCTTCTAAACCTCACTCATCCTTCCAACCTTGTATATCATTGCCTTTGTCTCTATGTATTCCCTCTTCTACCTTCCTCTATCCTTATTCCAATGTCTTCCACCTTCCTATACCAAATCCACTCCTCCTCTGTTTCTCTTCTCCCCATCCGGTTGACCCCCCTGCAGTAGTGCACTGGACAACAAGACTGGCTGTAAGGTAGCCATCAAGAAGATCAGCCCGTTTGAACACCAGACATACTGCCAACGAACCCTCAGAGAGATCAAGATCCTTACGCGCTTCAACCATGAAAATGTGAGTAATCTACTTATTATTGCATTAGGTAACAGTCAAACCTGGCTATAGTGTCCATCCAAAGGAAACATTAAAAGTGACCACTGTTTACAGATGACCTCTATAGACAGGGTCTTCAACACATATTTTTATCTGGAGGGAACCAATTTAGGTGGCCAGTGAAGACAGGTAGTCACTATAGGCAGGTTTGACTGTGATTTTAAAACTTTAGTGAATGTAATACATGAAGTCAATATCCACAACAATCATTTTGCTCTACTGTATACTGTGTTGTATACATAAATGAAATGTCCCATTTAAATTTCAAGGGCGTTTACTCAATTTTGGGGGATATGGAGCTTCTTTGTCTCATTCTGCTCTTCTGCTTGTAAATATATAAATATATAAGCATATGTTTATATAAAACCAAAGGGTGTACATACCAGTACACATCAAAATTTGATAGTTTTAGAATATTTGAGTAAACACCCTTCAGCCCCAAAACGGACAATATGTGTTCAAGAAGAAGCAGTTAGATTTCAATGGATTTTCTATGTTTTTAGAAAATCTGGATGCCCTCTTTCAAATGAAATATTTTTTTCATTTATTGAATATATTCCTATTCAAGTGTCAAAATCATATGATTTCAGTTATGTACTTTGTGTGGTGATGAGCTCTCTTTGATGTTTTTAGTACATGTACCTGTACAAGTGCTGTGCGGAGTGCTGTAATTTTTGAGAAATGGTTGGTGCTTTTAATCCACTTCAAGCAGGTTCAATTTGTCAAAGATTAATTGACAGCATTAGGGTGATGAATAAGTTTAATTTGTTCTTTTATTGGTAAATTGAGAGGTCTGCATCCAGAGGTCATAAAAATGCGTGTTTATACATCAAACATCTTTATGATGCACACATATTAAATCACTCGGTTTGTAGTATGCTCTGAGCTCTTATGTGGCAAATGATGCTGAAATTTGGTAAAAACGAGTGAATGTTGTAGCAAATTATTTATTGGATTGGATATTCCTTAAATTAAGAAGAAAGTTGGTATTTTTAGATTGTAAGATGTACACGGTTGAACAACTATTACATTAAAAGCCCAAGTCACATTGAAGCCACGATTCAATGGGATTCAACATGATTATTTGTTCAGTTGAGTCCTCTGTGATCTGAATCGTGTGTCCCTCTCTGATCAGGGGCATTTAAACAGGTCAATCAGGGATCAACTGGACAAAATATCTTGTTGAATTATGTGAAGGGCTTTTGTGTGACTGGGGTTTTAGAGTTGTAAAGGAATATGCTTTGAAATGATGTGAGGACTTGGTATGGGATGAGGATATATATTAGATTTTATCCTACTAATCCTATGGGGAGAGGATCGCACATTTTGCCCCTACAAGAGTATTCTCAACACTTGCCACAATTTTTTGTATTAAATCTTGCCAAAAAACAAACAAGGTACATGTATGCGGTTCCAACATTTGCATGATAGAAGTGAATATGTCAAGCCCAATTGTCATTTATTCAAGCTTGTAGATAAATACTGAAATATCCAACAATCACACAAAAAAATCTAGTGTTAAAGAAATATCTATGCATTTCAACAATATCAGTGTACTTGTAAATTTCTAGGATGCAATATTCATCATCTACCACTTTTGTAAAAACATTGAAATATCATTCCCTGTTGTTTATCTAATCTTTTCAAATAGATAATGAGCAGATATTTTTGGAATACTATTGAGCAAGTACCGATCCAAGGAATCAATTGAATTTAAGTTTTACGATATTTGAACGGGGTTTCTGGATACAAAAGACGATGTACTTCAGTGTTTGTTACCCTTGCCGTACTTATTCAAAGACTGTACATGTATCTAATAAAAGAAATGGAGCAATTCCTCTGGAGCAGTTTGTATCATGGAAAAAGAATTGTGAAAAATGAGAAGCACAGTGTATGGTTTAGTGTATTATATTTCATTTAGAATATGATCATGTGTAATTCTATCTTAAAGTATTTTTTTCTGTCTTTTTCTTTTTGATTACAGATTATTAATATCCAAGATATCATCAAGTCAGATACAATCGAAGCGATGAGAGATGTGTATCCTTTGTCAAATTCAGTGTTCGACAAAAAAGAGAAAATATGATTAGTTTGCTACCGTCGATATCACTCTCCCTCTGTGTGTCTGTTTGTCTTTCTCTGTGTCTCTCATTCTCCTTTTCTTGCCTACACCTATTTATTCTGTCAATGTATTTTATGCATGCAATGAAGATTTAAAGGGGAATTTCCCCCAGGCATAATGATAATAATAATATGAATACGTATATAGCGCTGGTATCCGCCAGGCTCTGATGCTCATGGTTCTCAACAGAAAACAATACATTACAAAGACATAATTTAACTACTAAGTACATGCAATCTTACACCAGAAGTGATAGATTTTATAATAATGAAAGAAGGAAAAATGTCTTAAACAGATAATATGCTCAAAAGCTGTAAATGTTCACAAATTTTTCATTTCCAACTGTGATCCATGGGCATCCTTGAGTTGGCAAATTTTGCTTGATATTTGATGGCATCATGTAGAACTCCTCATTCATAAGATGGATCAATATCATATTTCAAATGAGGAATCACCATCACTCTTTCTGAAAGGTTTGCAGAATTGATGTGGCTATATTATATTCACATGAAAAAAACTAAATTTGGGAGTAAAAAAACCTATGTCTGAGAATGACCCTTCAGGATTCATCCGCTCATGTTCATTGAATGTTTCCTTGACTCGTCGATGATCCTTCTCCAGATATATAGTGCAATGTCTAATGGAAACAGATCTCTACAAGCTCCTCAAGAGCCAACCGCTGAGCAACGACCACATCTGCTACTTCCTCTACCAGATACTCAGAGGGCTCAAGTATATCCACTCGGCTAACGTGCTTCACAGGGACCTCAAACCCAGCAACTTGCTCCTCAATACTACATGCGATCTGAAGGTATGTTTCCAGAGCTAATCTAGTTGTAGAGAACATTATTCATAACATGTTCAAGCACATAGTGTATGTCTAGGGAGAGCTCATGTATATCCACTTGGCCAACATGCTTCACAGGGACCTCAAACCCAGCAACTTGCTGCTTAATACTACATGTGATCTGAAGGTATGTTTCCAGAGCTAATCAAGTTGTGGAGTTGCATCATTTCTACCAACGTTAGTTTGCAGAGCAAATGAAATTGTAGATTTGTGGTATGTGTACATTTTGCCATGTGCAGTGTGCTTTCATAGACAATGAGAATATATCAACTCGGCTAACCTGCTGCTCAATACCACATGTGATCTCAGCTCTATAAGTTGGTCAAATTGTTCCATTCCACTTTCAATAGACACACAATTTATGTGCTGAAATAGATGTAGGAGTGACGGTTAGTTTGGCTGTGGTTGTGACATTCAAGCCAAAATATTCCGGATTATATTGCAGAATCATCACCCAATTTCATTATACACATTGATTTCTATATTAAAAATGTAAAGCGATTTGAGAGTATGTCAGCTCCTCATTTCATATCGGTTTCTTCATCTTCATTACCAATTTTTGCCTGTAAAGGAAAATCTGATGAGCTGATAAAAAAACCCTTAAAATGAAATTGAACATTAGCATTATTTGATTTTTCAGTAAATGTTTAAAATGTACTAAAATGTGCAATCAGGATAATAAATTGCAATAAAAATTGCCTTACCACTACTCAAAACTATCTGTACATCTCATGCTTTTATAGAGGATCAAAAGAAGATTCCACACATGAATTAGTCATCCCAATTCCAAGCTGTGCTATCTTCAACGAGATGATGCACATGCAGGGGAATGCAAGAAGCAATTTGAGGGAGGATTCAACGTCCAGCATCTGGGGAATTGAAATGCGTTACAGTAATATGTCAATGTGAATCTAGTCCAATTGTTCCTTCTGGCTATATGGGTGGTAATAAGTGTGGATTATGCAGAGTATGCAACAGTCAGTTCAAATGTCATGCATCTTCCTTTGTTTAACGAGTACTCCTGACATTTCGACAATTCAATCCGCTCTCTTTGTCTTCTCATAAGGAAATGTGGATTGAGATCCTATTTAATGGCACATTTTGTATTAATTTAAATCGTCCGTTGATTTATCCCTCATTTTGTGATGTCATTTAAATTTCAGTGCCTCTTGTCTATGTATTGAAAACAAGAACAAAAAATCAATAAATTCTTCACAGATGTAATTCAGTCTCAAGATATTTTTTTTTAGCTCTAATTTTTTTTCTTTATTCACTCATATGACAAATAATGATTAGCTTATAATAATATTGGCTATTAAGTTGTGTTTGAGTATGATTTTGTTCATTAAAATGAATAACATTATCAACATAAAAGTCATAAAATGTTAACGACTTCTATTATGAAGATCATTGTTTAACAGATCTGTATTCAAGGGAATTCCCCCATGGTAATTTAATGCTAATTACACTAATTTTTTATAAGTGATATACTTACGCATACAATTACCATTCTGTCAAATGAATGGCCTTTATCGTGACCACATTTAGATCATATACTGTAAACATGTAGGAGTTCTTAATGAGATATACCATGTGCGTTATGCATGCATGCAAGCAACGTGTATACTGTGCTGTCAATTGGCCTTCAGCACGATGACGTCTTGTAGGTGGTTTTACAATTAGGGTTAACTTAAAGCGAAAGATAGAGATAGTGAAAATGTCAGAATGCCTTGTAATCCCATAGGCCTTTTTTGTTAAGTAAACACATGTAGTCGTATTTTTTTCAATTACTTAATGGTTTTTGTGCATGCATTTTATCACTGCCAAATTATTTACCCTAGAAAATTCAATTGAGAGTAATTGACCGATGAGTATACTGTATTAAAATCTTTTTGATATGGTTGGAATGTAATAACCAGTAATGTAGATTGGATTTTTTTTCTTCATGGCATTTTATCATATTCTAAATTTATTGGGTCTCAAAGGATGCCCCTTGTATGCTCATAAATAGAAGATTTCAAAACGGGAACTATCCTTCCATCACAATAAAAGATTATTGCGTAAATTACAAATTGGTCTGTGAAGATAGATTTTTGTTTTTCACTTTTCTGAGGCAAATGAATGAATGCAGAAATATCATTTAGTGGAATGTTCACAAGATAAGAAAGTTAAATGTGAATAAAGACTGAACCAAGTGCTTTCTAATAAAACTCTGAAAGAAATAAAGACCCTCTTGCACAATTTTTCAAGCGGGACATAAACTCTACACCTCTGTATTTAAAGAATACATCTAGATTCTGTGATTCAGTTTGGAATTAAGTACTGACTTTGCATGAGAATGTATCCCATCAATAGTCAGGAGTAGTGGAACTCTGTTCATATAGTGATGCAATCCAACATGAGACCTACACGTTCATGTCTGTATACATGTCGATGACCCAGTTAAACAAAAGGCTGTATCTCCATTTTGGGCAAAAAAATGAGGGTTAACTCTGAAGATTGTCAGGACTTTTCTTTTTTAATAAACTTGCGTCAAATGTTCCTTAAAAAAAATTAATCGTCCTCTTAAATTTTATTTTCATATCTGAGCAATTTGGACAAAAAATTTGAAGGTATTTTTCTCAAAATGTCCAATTTGGATTTATCACTTTGTGTGACTGACAGCTGTACATGCACATCTTATCCCAACATCCCATCTCTTTGGTATGGAATACAAATCAGTAATGCTCGGAGATCCTTGCTATATATTCATTAGTGACATCTCATTCATCATACATTGGTGACTCTGTCGATTGGGAATTTTAGTGGTAAATGAAATGCCCTGGTTACATAGTTTTAGTCGGTGCATATTCATGAACATGTTCCTGAAGTCAATACTGTACATCCATTTTGACCCAATTTTCATTCCCTTAAAAACTGATTTCAGTGACATTAACTGAACATGTTACAAGCATAGGTAATGTCAGTGAAGTCAGCTTTTAAGGGAAGGAGAATTGGGTCGAAATAGACGAGATTGGAATTAAATGAAGAATACCCCATGAATTAAAAAATGTTTTGACTGGACTGAGTGATTGAATATTTAGCAAAAAAAATTGTTGGGTTGCCCTCCAATGCCATTTTTAAAAAAGGTGTTGATCGATCCAAAATGATTTTTTTTTGTCTTCATTTACAAAATAAATCAAGGAAAATTCACACAATTCATGAGAAAAATAGGAGTTTGTGAAATGTAAACAAAATCTGAAAATTTCTTTTTACGTTTCATTTCATATTCTATACATAATTTGAGTGATTTTTAAAAATTTCATGGAAATGAACAACATAAAAAAAAAGAAAGTTTGGGTCTGGCCATTTCTTGAAGTTTGGTCGGTGGGGGGAACCAAGCAAAACTTTTTGGGACTTACAGAGTGCAAGTAGAAAGCCATGTGGCATTACCAAAACATTCAATTATCCATTTTATTCTTTCCCCTTATCATAGTACAATTATGCAGGACTTTCCTCATACATGAATGACCATACATTTCCCCACTTTCATAGTTTCATTGTTACAATTTACATTGAGGAATTTTTTAATTGTGTCAATGCACAAAATATAAATATTCACTTTAATATGTTACACAATAATGTGCTCTGAGATGTTCTTGAACATGTAATCCTACATGTCTCATGGAACAGCCCCATCCAAAGTCCACATGCATTAAAGGAGATCCACTCCAATGATAATAATAAATGATAATTATAGCGCCTAAACACTAACTTTAATAATCAATTGTCCCTTACCGCTCCCCAATTTAGCATAATTACCCTGACTTTAAGTGGTGCAGCTTCATTTAAAGGGGAAAAGAATCCTGCCTGGAACCCATCCACCTTACCAGGGTCGAGTGCAGCACAATGTGGATGAATTTCTTTCTGAAGGAAATTAATATTATGGTTTGGATTAGAACCTACGACTCTCTAGTTGAAAAGCAAGATTCAAAACCACTAAACCATGATGCTTCCAATCGATTCCGCTTGTGTAAACTGGGTCGCTTCACTTAGTGAAAGGTGAACCCCTCCCATCCTGCCTCTGGCTCCGTTTTGAAGTCTTGCTTGATAATGTTATTGATGAGTTGTGTTCTTGTCCCTTCACAGCACATATATGTTGATTAATAGCTGTATGATGGCGTTAATATTTCATGCCACTATCGAATTAAGAATTTCGTTCAGCCCATGCAGCTGCCCAGCGCTGCGAACTTTGCATATTTATCTATCTTTTTCCTACTCAAGTTATTATTCAGTAGGAATTACTAATTTGTTGTTGGCATATAAGAGTGACATTTAATTTTCATGTCTTCTTGCTATTGAATATTAAGATTTGAAAGATTGTGTAAGCAAATCATGATGTTTCAGAACAAGAATCATACCAAATTTTGTTCCCCTTCATTCCAATATTGATCTATAAATCAGGCATAATCCCTTAGGAGACAAGTAAGTTGTAAGCTAATATACATAATTGATATCGATCAAAAAATGGCAAAAAGTCTTTGTACCTATTTTAGGAATAAATGGTGTTCCTTCCCTTTCATTCGTATTTGAATTGAAAAATGAATTCGAAATTTCATCAATATTTCATGTTTAAATCAAACCATGCTAACCTACAGCTGCCCACCATGGGGTAGAGAGCACAGCTTTCAATATTTATTAATCTTTCTTCAAAATGGTACCATTTATATATCAATAAATCAGCAGAAGAAAGATTTACAAGAACACTTGTGAAGTTCTCATATCTCAAAATGTTGTGTCATCATTTGGTGATTAGGTCGTCAAACAAAACCAGATAATTATATTGAATTTTATCACTGAAAGGAAGCGCAAGTGCTCTGATCTGATATTTATGAATGAATTATTCTTTACTATGCCATAAATGTATTAAATATACACTCATGATTGTATTACACTCAGGCACACACAAACATGGATTATCTTCTACCAGGAAAATAAGACAAATATTGAAAGGGGTTTCATTTTTTTTTCGGTCAGGAAATTGTAAGAATTATAACTCTTTCATTGAATTTGGCACATTTATTACCACATTTATTACCATAATGACCGACTCGTAATAAAATAGAACTGATATAATTGATGAGGTTCATGAATATTTTTGTTTTTCATCCAGGTATCAGAAAGCTCTAAACCGAATTTTCCATTTAGCTTTTCATAATGCATTATAACCCCCTACATTCTTACATATAGAACATCCCGCAGGATAAGCCCATTTTAGAAAGTGTTTTGTATGACTTGCCCAGGGATTGAAGTGATGACCATTCACAAAGCAGATACTCTATAAACCCCTGAGCCACATAAGACCAGCACATGTCCATGACCTGTGAATAATATGCAGTCTTGGAAATTGTTCCTTTTCTTCTACCTGTAGATCTGTGACTTTGGTCTAGCACGAATAGCCGACCCTGGCCACGACCACACCGGCTTCTTGACGGAGTATGTAGCAACACGATGGTACCGCGCCCCAGAGATGATACTCAACTCCAAGGGCTACACCAAGTCCATTGATATCTGGTCCATCGGGGACTGAGCCATATGTGACCTGTACATACCATGACTTGTGAATGAAATTAAATTTTAAAACTATTTTCCTTTTCTTCTACCTGTAGATCTGTGACTTTGGTCTAGCACGAATAGCCGACCCTGGCCACGACCACACCGGCTTCTTGACGGAGTATGTAGCAACACGATGGTACCGCGCCCCAGAGATGATACTCAACTCCAAGGGCTACACCAAGTCCATTGATATCTGGTCCATCGGGGACTGAGCCATATGTGACCTGTACATACCATGACTTGTGAATGAAATTAAATTTTAAAACTATTTTCCTTTTCTTCTACCTGTAGATCTGTGACTTTGGTCTAGCACGAATAGCCGACCCTGGCCACGACCACACTGGCTTCTTGACTGAGTATGTTGCGACACGATGGTACCGTGCCCCAGAGATCATGCTGAACTCCAAGGGCTACACCAAGTCCATTGATATCTGGTCCATCGGGGACTGAGCCATATGTGACCTGTACATACCATGACTTGTGAATGAAATTAAATTTTAAAACTATTTTCCTTTTCTTCTACCTGTAGATCTGTGACTTTGGTCTAGCACGAATAGCCGACCCTGGCCACGACCACACTGGCTTCTTGACTGAGTATGTTGCGACACGATGGTACCGTGCCCCAGAGATCATGCTGAACTCCAAGGGTTACACCAAGTCCATCGATATCTGGTCCATCGGCTGCATTCTGGCGGAGATGTTGAGCAACAGACCAATCTTTCCAGGAAAGCACTGTATCCTTTCACTTGTGTAATCCATCTGTTTAGGGCCAGTTGTTGGTTCCGGACATGCCAACAAAATACGTGCCTTTACAGTACTTCATAACTGGGAGGATTGTGGTTTATGCTGCACGAAATCACTTCCGTACTAGAAAAACTACCCATAATGCTCTCTTGTATGATAAACCGTCAAGGCACATATTCTGATTCCTCACTTTCTCCATCTTTTACTTCTTTTTATTAAATTTATTATTATGGATAAATATAATACATGGCTCCTGTCTCCTCCTATGACTTTAAATATCCATTGATTTTGGCTATTTATGGCTCTCGTGCCAGTTGCTCAACAATGATGTCTTCTTGAGATCCATCTGACCAAATTGTTTTGGATAATGGGCCTGTCTAGTATTTTTATGCCTCCGCCACCGTAAGGTTGTGCCGGAGGCATTATGTTTTCAGGTTGTCCGTCCGTCCGCACCGCGATAAGTTCAGAACTGCTGGACGGATTTTTACCAAATATGGCTCAAGTATGTATAAGCTTGTGAGGATGAACTGATTAGATTTTGGGTTCAATCGGTCAAAGGTCAAAGGTCACAGGGCAAAAAAACTTGTTAAAAATCACCAAAAATAGCTTGTTACCGCAATAAGTTCAGAACTGCTATACAGATTTTGACCAAACTTGGCTCAAGTATGTATAAGCATGTGAGGATTAACTGAGTAGATTTTGGGTTCAGTGGGTCAAAGGTCAAAGGTCACTGGGCAAAAAAGCTTGTACAAAATCAACCGATATAGCTCATTATTGTTATAACTTATAACAGAAAAATTGAACCAATTTCTGACAAACTTACAGTGTGTAGCTCAATTATGTATAAGCATATGAGGAAGAACTGATGAAATTTTGGGTTCACGGAGTCAAAGGTCGCAGTGCCCAAAATTTGTAAAATGTTTTTGATGGCATGGAACAAGCCGTACATATCTTTCTGATTACGTGATGGCGGAGGCATAAATTTCGACCGTGCGCGGTCGAGGATTCATCTAGTTATATTTGATATGAAGGGTGAATTTTCAAATTATCAAGAAATCATCGTCTGAATCATTGCTCTCATTTCGAAGGAATACTCTGTGAATTCATCCCTCATGTACAATGCTGGTGTGACATGTAGTATTAGGAATAGATTACTGATGCCCTTGTGCATTGTGGTCCTTTCTTCTTCAAAGTGCTCCAATGTGTGCTTTTATTATTTTGAGAAAAGTCTTCCTGAGCTGCTAACTAGCGGGATTTTTCCTATTTTGTAGGGTTTTTCAGTGATATTAGGATAAAAAAAGTCCTACAGATATAGTGTTGGAAAGTGCAATTGAGCTAAGGAAAGGATATATTTTTTTCCCCTGAAATTATTATTTTCATGGTAAAATAATAGGATGTTTATAGATAGGAGGCTGGCAGCCCAGGCATTCAAATCTAAAATGGAGACCCTTGCACCCATAAAGATTATAACCTTGACTTGAAGTTCGACCCCAGACCTAGACCAGCTAAACCACATCCTTGGAGTCCTTGGATCCCCATCCCAAGACGATCTCAAATGCATCATCAATGAGAAGGCTAGAGCTTACCTGCAGGGATTACCATTCAAGGCTAAGGTTCCCCTCAAGCAGATGTTCCCAAAAGCTGATGACAAAGGTATGAAAATAGTCTGCAAATATACTATTTTCTGAGAGAACCGTTTTCTGAGATGTTTGATCTCACAGGAAATGGGATATATGAAGTATAATAAGACAGTTCTTTATTCATTTAAGTAATTCGGTAGTATAACATGTAATTAAAAGTGACAGACAAATATAGCACAAATGACATTGCAAATTGGATTCAAATTTAGGAATGTGCAAATATTCTCAGAACAATGTCATTCACTCGGCTATTTTTGAGGTACAAGGTATAATTTTATTAGCCAGTTTTAGGGTTGCCAAATGGCAGCTATATTACTAACTATTTTTTCAGAAATCTTTGTCTGGTTATCTTTTTTTTTCAATAAAAATTAAGTTTGATGTGAATAATGCTCTCTTGGGGTAATTAATAAAAATTTGAATTCTGTGATTGTGGGATTGAGCAATGCCATGATAACCATGTTTTAGATTAGATTTAACTTAAGTATGCAATACAGAGTTTGGAGGTGTCAATCACATTCAGTGATGAAATGAAGGCAAGTTTATGACATTTGTGGAAATCCATAGAGACATTACTGTGAAAGCCAATATTTCAGTGTACACTAATTTTAGCAAATTCACTGAATTTCACACATTGGCGAGTTGTTATTTTCACAATTTGAGAGATTATTGTACACTAGTCTGTGAAAATTATAATGAGTGAAAATTTCAGCGAAGTCATGGCACTAAATTTAGCGTATACAGTTTATCATTGTATTATGCTATATAGATTTTTTCAGATCATTGTTTTTATTCTTTTATCCCTCCTCCCACAGCACTTGATTTACTGGAGAGAATGCTGTCCTTCAACCCTGACAAGAGGATAACTGTAGAGGAAGCACTTGCACATCCATACTTGGAACAATACTATGATCCTGATGATGAGGTAATCATTCATTCATTCATTCATCCATCCATTCATTTATTCATCCATCATTCACTCCATCAATCTTGATTTACTGGAGAGAATGCTGTCCTTCAACCCTGACAAGAGGATAACTGTAGAAGAAGCACTTGCACATCCATACTTGGAACAATACTATGATCCAGATGATGAGGTAATCAGTCATTCAGACATTGTAAATTCTTTCAATCAGTCATTCATTCATTTGTTTATTCATTCAATCATATGTCTATCCATAGATTCATTCTCTCAAATATCTGTTCATTCACTTATTATCACTGAAGTAAAAAAAAAATGAAAGACCTTGAGCTTTCAATCCTAGCAGAATTCTGCTGGGATTGAAAGTTTGAATAATCATTCAAACATTCATACTTTCAATCATTCATCAATATTTTTTTCAGTCATCCATCCACCACTTCATTTATTTACTATTGTATTCACTCGTTTTGCTACTTCTTTGTATGTTCATTAATTCATTAACTCATTCTTTTCCCATTCATGATTTTGTTTAATGAACCATTATTTTATGTATAACATAATTTGTTTAGAGCCATGAATAATCAAATTTTTTGGTCAGTATATATTCAAGCTGATATTTTAGTAAAAACTTTCTGAAATGTTTTGAATGAGACATGCCTTTAAGTTAAAGTTGATATATTTCATTTTATTCAGCCTGTCAAAGAAGAGCCATTCACATTTATTACAGAGCTAGATGACTTGCCAAAGGAAAACATGAAAAAACAACACATTAAAATGTCAAACTGGTCCCAAAACACACAAAAAATGGCTTAGTCGGTATCTGAATGTGACATGCCATTGATTCATTTCTCTTTTATTCTCCTCAACATGTTTGATTTTTAATCCAATTAATTTATTTTGAATTCAGCCCGTCAAAGAAGAGCCTTTCACATTCGTCACAGAGTTGGATGACCTACCAAAGGAAAAACTGAAAGAAATGATCTTTGAAGAAGCCAGTAAATTCAACCCACCACCTGGCCCTAATGGTAAGAATCCTTAATCTTCAGACATACTTTACTTTACACACTAAGCAAAAAGGGTGTACAAAGGGTGTGCAATTTGTGGCAAAACTTAATATTGCACACTTGAGCAGTCTCAAGTGGACTCTGTGCTATGTTATAGAGTCTTTGATTTATGTATTTTAAAGTCGCTGTCTTGGGATGGGGACACGATTGGATGAGTAATCCCATGTCCTATGAACATTATGCATAATGCAAAATTATACATTTTGTGTAGCCAAGAAGGGGCTTTCTGTGTTACATTTGTTTGCATCTTTATACCTGTATTTCTTAGTATGTACAAGAGAGTACAAAGATCTATAGATTTCAATTATGAATATATCTGTTCGAGAATCTATTTAGTTAAGAAAAGAACTTGAAAAGAACTTCACATTCGAAGCAGTGGCATGGAAATGCCTTCGTAATACAAGACCTTGGAGTGTGATTGTACTTCCCACCCGTAAATCTTTGTATGGTGAAATTGCTCTGGCACCTGTGTTTTTAATAAAAATCCTAGTATAATTATATACTTACCCGAGTATGCATGCAACTTTTTTCTTGGCACTATGGAAACGCACATCTATGTTAGGATATGGCAAAAATTATTTCAATTATTGTCTGCTCAACACAAAAATCATTCCATCGATGTATCCGTAGGTATTCTGAAAACAATTATTTATAATTTATCAGTCATTGATCAATGAAGTGTTGTTTACAATTTCAAACAATCTTCTGAAACCTCGTGTGTAAGGTTTGATAGGAAGATTTATTTTCGGAGAAAGCCTAAAATATTATTCATCATTTATTCTTTCAGGAAGAAAAACGATTATATATGGTTTTGATTGCTTTAGATTAAATTGATCTCATCCCCTTCTTCTTCTCTCTTTCTGCCCCCACCCCATCTCTCGCCCTCTCATTCCCCCTCACAGACAGCTGAAAATAGATGATCACAGAAGATTCCAACAACTGCCATAGATGTACATAGAGGACATTGATGTACAGATGGTTATTACAAACGAAAGACGCAAGAGTCAAGGAGAGATACATGCATCCTATCTTTCTCCCAAGGGTATAGTGTTTATAAAGCAGCAGTGGCTAATAATTGACATGATTCTAACTATAGAGGGCGCCATTGCATGATGCTAACATATGATCCTTGAAAAAAAGTGTCATTGAATAATAGATGTGTAAATGGTATAGTGTTTGGATAATATCAAACAATCTTCTGAAACTGCATTTGTAAATTTTAATAGGAAGGTTTATTTTATGAGAAAGCCAACCGTAATATAGAAATATAAGATACTACTTTTGTAATGTAGATAAATGTTGTTATGAGTACATCAATATTTGCTCACCTTATAACAAATAATCATGTTTCAGTAGCTGGAATGAGCATCCTTTGTAGTGCTTGTTATTAGGTACCTAATCATGACATATGCAATTTGCATTCCGACTACTGAAATGTTTTCAGAAGATTGTGAATACTCAAAATATGCCCAATTAAAATGTTTGTTTTTCATTTAGCCTCCCTTTCCTCTCCTCCATTCGTGGATAATTTGTCTGATATAACACTTTAATTTCTGGGAATGTCGTCATAGTAATGCGCAGGTTTTGTACTCTGATTAGTTCCATATTCTAGATCCAATAAATTTCAAGATAATGACAGATTTCCAGCTTTATTTTGTAGGTTTATTACTTCTTTGCTAATTCTTATGTTCTCTTCTGAAGTTAAGTACAAAAGTACTGCTAATTTGATTTCTTTGTTGAAATTTTCAAGTTCAGTGTTGCTCATTTACATTTTTTTTTAAATCTCAACGTTATTTGAGACGAATGTATACCAAAATGGTTAAAGATATTTGATTTCAAGTCCTATTGTGTTTCGAGGCTTTAAAAGAAGTGGGAATTCTGCTGAATTATTTGCACATTTGTAAGAATTGTGTGAAATTATGATTTTACAGGTCAACTAATCTCTGGCAGGGATTGACGAATCAATTCATTTGCATTGCCGAAAGAATTGAAGAAATTTCTATCAAGTTGATGGATAAATGGATAGCAGTTGTATTATATGAATTTATGTAACTGTAAATGCCCATTCCTGTCCAAAATATGAGCTTCTTATTAATCATGTGATATTATTACCACTGTTTGTTAGATACCGGAGAGAATGATCGGGTTGCATTGCTGTAGACATACGTGGCTCGGAAGATGGTTGATTTGATTTGAATTGATATGATTGACACTTATATTTGAATGTAGAGAAATGGAAAAATTCTAAACGGCATATATTTTGGTTATTTGTAGAAGCTTGATGAAATCATGCATATGAAATCTAATGTAAATGATCAAATACTCTGCATATGAAATCTAATGTACAGAGTTTATAATGTTTATACTTCTCTAAAGAAAACAAAAGAAACGATGATTATCATGTTATAAGAAAGAGGTGATTTAAAAAGTATTGAGAATGATCATGTTTGTGTCATCTAGCACTGTTGATGTACTTTTTTTTACTAGAGGTCAAAGGTCAAATGTAGTTGAGTGCATGACTTTGTCTGTGGATTACGTGGTCTTATATCATATTGTAGTTTTGCATGCTAGCGAAGCGAAGATGAAAGGTCGGAAAATGCTATTATAAATGCAGTTGAGCAATTCTTCAGTTTGTGTTGAACTTCTCTGATACCCAGCCACTTTAAGGTTTCAAAGCATGACTTTTTTTAAACCATGCATTGAACATGATTCTTGGCAATCAAATTAGTGAGTTATAAAATAATTGAAGCCCTGACATCATTGGACAGCATAATGATGGTTCTAAACAACAGGCTGGAGCCAAGGATCTAATTGTTAGGCCCTGGTCACATAGGACCCCGGAAGCAACATGATTCAACACAGCTCTTTGTTCTGTGGCAGTTCACTGTGAATTAACAAAGATTTGTGTTGAATCGTGTTGCTTCCAGGCCCCCCAGGCCCCTATTTGACTGGGGCCCTTGGCTATTCATATGACAGCTGAAACTCTGTATGCCTGAAATTGTGTAGAACCAGTTTCAATGACAATGAATAGTTGTGACTTCACACTTTGATACTTGATAGGAATCCATGAATTAAGGAAGCACCTTGTGTGCATGTATATATTCAAACTTGCTTGGGTATAAGATATTCTATTATGAATTTACCTGCACTTACTGCACTTCAAGAATGTAATATTCCAAAAGGATCAGTTCTACAGCATTTGATTTGATTAGTGATTGCATGGACAAACATCTGTTGTAGATGACACCAATTCTGGTTGGAAAATTTAAATCAACCCCAGCAGAAGCCATCACCAGTTAATCTTGGACTATTCAAAAGTTAAGTCAAAGGGCTAAGTAGGATTGAGTTGAGCTAAACCTTGTTAAAAGAATGTGAACCAACAAATTCTGGCTGCTTTGTCTTGCAGAATTTAGCATCTTCTATGTATAGAACACAATAATTTTGTACAGCACGTCTGATGATTATCCTCTCTCTATGTGCCATGCTGTTGATATTTGTGCCAAGAAAATTTAGAACTTCTTATTTTCTTTCAAAAGTTGATTTCAATTTATTGGAAGAAACTAATTTGTATGAAATTTAAGCAGAGAGTTGTCTTGCACTGTAGAATTCATTTTTCGGCAGCTGACACACGATTTTTGCTTTATATAAATGCGGCAGGGTTAGGACTTTGCGTATTTGTATAGGCTTGATGTTTGTTATCTTTGCAGCATAGTACAACAATTGATAAACAAGAAATGCACTCAGTAATTGCTTCTGTGGTATTTGATTAAGCATGATTACAAGATTATTCATTTTTACTAAAGGGAAAAAAAGCTTGTCCAAAGCAGAAAAAAATGTAGGGACCAGATGTTGGTAGGATTTATTCAAAATATAAAGATAAGTACAGTGCAAGCTAGAATATTTTGCTTTCCTAATATCACTATAAAACTTAGGTTAATGGGACCGCAATGGGAATGTCTGAAAATTTCTATTGTTCTGATCTTATAGAGTGATTATAGATAGCAAAGAATTTTGACTCGCACTGTATCTCTGTTTTTTCATTTCCTTAATATTTGCCAAAACTCGCTCCTTCATTCTAGGTGAGGAACGACACTTTGATATTCGTTATTGAGTAAGTAGGCAGATGTCAATGGTTATTCCTCTTTGATCTGATGGAGAACTATGATTTGATATTGATTTGTCATTTCACAATATTCTTTATTATTATCTATATGAGAGTTTTAAGCCGTACAATATTAAGCCATATTGTATGGCTTCAATTTTACGCTTGCGCAAAGCAGTGACCAGCCTTCTGGTATATGTAAAGATAATAATAATTATATTGAATGGCTTCATTTCATGAAATACCGGGAATATTGCACTCGTTAGGGCCAATATTGCCCTAACTCGTGCAATATTCCCTGGTATTCCATTTATTGCCATCCAATATTATATAAACATTATGCAACATAGATGCCACTTTTGAAGTCTTTCTCTTGCAACATTTAGATGTCAATAAGCACAGAAGATATAGGCCCCATAACATGAAGCTCTCCAATCGATCGTCCGATTGGTCGCAATCTTTTCCGTTATAGGCCCCAGTGTCTTGTCAACTATAGTGTCTCACTGTGGTCAGAATGGGATCAGAGCATTGCATTGATAAATGTTGTGATAGTTTGACTTCAAAACCTGGTCATGATTTTCCAAAAAGAGGAGAAAATATTTAGATTTGGTAATTTACTTGTCATTTCTGTTTGATGGTAGAGTATTGATTAAGGCCATGGTGATACAAGTTTGTTCGTCTGGATTGAAAATTCAAATAGAGGACTTTCTTCATTCTCATCACGTATGAGTTGAGGGGAAGAAGAGAATAAACTTAAAATATCCATGGCCTCAATCAACACAGTTACCTTTTAAGTTATGTTCTGCATGTACAAAGTTAAAATAATTTTTTTTTATCCCTCTGTGAAAAAAAATGCTGTGTATATTGTATATACCCTATAGTTGTAACTGAAGCTTTGTTTTTGGCAACTATGTATCCCTTTCCTTTGTGTAGAATATAACCATTTTGTAGGATGAATCAATTTGAGAAAATTACATTCATATTTGGCATAAGTTATCACTGAATTGGTGTGCAACTCAATCGCTGCTTATGTCAAGGTCTTAAAATTATATTGTTGTAATGGTTTGTTGGTAATTTGAGTAAGGTCAGACATGGTTTTAGTTCATTGGTCTTCGTCTCTTCAGCAGTCTGAATAATCGATGATATCAAAGATATTGCAACCCAAAGCAGCAAATAGAGTTGTCGAAACCACTAAAAATACACACTTTTTACTTCTTGAACTCAACTTTTTGTAGCATGCAATGTTGCTAGACTTCTGGATAACAAATTTATTTTTTTTTGTAACAAAATTTATTCTCAACTAATACCAAAAATTTAAAAAAGGGAAAAATTAATGGAATTCACACCAATACAACAGTTTGATTTTTTGGCTTTTATTGACAGGACTTAACACATAGTTTCTGTTTTCCACAGATAACCTCACTGTATGTAGATAACGCTTTTACCTGACCTAGCACCAATTCTTGTGGAAGGCTTACTGTGCTGCAGGATCACAAAATGTGATAATACTTGTACAGTATGATTTTCCTGTAATTCAGTGAGCTGTAAATTGAATGAATGTTATCATTCCAGGTTAGCATATAAAAGCAAAAAAGTATATTTTTATTAATCATTTGTAAATCTTTATTAGGCCAAAAGAAAGTTGTTTGGTTGTCCTACAGTGAACGATCATATTAGAATGGTCCGTGTTTTGTGGGGTTTTTACCTTTGCATTGACATTAAAAAAACATATGAAAGTTGTAGGTAGACATGGGAAATATAACCAGAAGTTTCATTTTTAAAAGATTTTACACAAAATCATAGTAAGACAAGTGAAATAGCCTGAAATTTTCAAAAAAAATTATGTTTCTTGGCATTTCTTTGCCTTCGAAGTCCGGTTTTCCGTATCAAATGTGCTAAAAATAGAATATAAAGTTTTTATGGCTGACCAACCATATATTTTTTTTACACTGGCATTCGTTGGACAACCAAACAATTTTATTTTAGCCCTATTGATCTGTGTGGTATACCTATATAATGGGAGTTACTTTAAATAGCGACTGCAAAGATGTAATTGCAGATCAGATAGAGTGTAAATGTTATAGAGCAAGCATTGTAAGATAGCTGTTCCTGAAAAATCATCCTACAAATCCATTGAAAAAAACCTTTAGTGAAGTCAACGATAGATGACGAAGAATGTCATATGATATTGCCAATCCATTTAAGGTTGTGTTTGTCTGGAGAAAAAAAAATTGTTTGACATAGTTCTAACTCAAATTTTTCCAGGTATCACAATTATTGCTTAAATTTAAGACCAAGGATAATTGGATTTCTCCCAGGTAAGCTGTAATTTAATCAACCAAGATTGATTCCAACCCAAATAGCATTTCATTCAGAAAATCATAGATAAGTGGATATTTTTGTTTTATTTGTGGCTTCCTAGGGGAAGACCAAGCTACTAAAAATGGGGAATGAGGTGTTTAAATGCAAGGAAACTTGGATTGACGAGTCATTTACCATTTCACAAATTAAGTTTATTTTTTCTTGTATTCCAAAGAATAACAGTGATAGGATCTTGATTTTAGCTATAGCTGAAAATTTGTAAGATATATTGCAAGATTTTTATTGATCTTTTAGAAATATTACTTGCTTATGGAAATATATATATAAGTATATGTTTGTGCAAAGTATGTGAACTCTTTCCATGACAAATAGATTATGCAGCAAGAATGTAAAAACAGATTTAAAAAAAAAAGAGAAATATTATATGAGTGTCTTTGTAAAACTACAACATTATATCATAACCGCATGTGTATAGTTTGGTCGCATATTTGGTTCACAATGTGAATGTGATGTTGTTTTCAACTTTTGTTATACAGATTTATATTATTGTAATAATGCAAGTGGGAAATTCATAACAGCATGTTGCAGCATACAAATTGTAGTGTATGATCGTAGATACAGATTAAATAAAAAGAAATATGGAAGAAATTCCTGACAAATTATTGTAGCTTCAAAATCACAATAAATGTACAGTACTTCACAAAATAGTTTGGAGTCTACTATTTGCCCTTTTTATTTTGTCTTTTGAATGATTTATTTTCCCCTCATAATTCATAACTTTTGCTGGGAATGAATTCGCCTCCAATCATCCTTATCATAGCTGCTATTCTGAATACATTCTCTCTTTTTGTGACTTTTTTAGTGTATCTTTACTCTGTGTATGTTTTTGTCAGTCACAATTCGATGTGCTACTAATGCTAATTAGCAGCTGCACAAATCTGTGTTTTTAAGCCATACACAAGTATAAATAAGCATAAACAAGTAAACAAAAATATATACATGAAAAAAAGAAAACTCTTTGAAAATTTTGTATATTCATATGAGCATACATATGCTGACATGTTATGACCATATAAAGACATAATTTTGGTCACAAAATATTATTGGCAGAATAAATGCTTTGATTTTATATTTGAAAAATATTCTAAAGAAGTCTTAGTAAATGCGACATGCTTTATTACAGAAATATTTTGATGCCTCTTGTCACCATTAGGTGGAGCTGGAGGCATTATTTAAATAAAGCAATTTAGGTGTTGGTGCAACTTTTCGATGGAAGATTTCAAATTATTATCTGTAGAGAATGTCTTATTCAATTTTTAAAACAGTAAATGACAAACTACAAGTACATAGCAAGTTTAAGGGTATCTGAGGAAAAGAAAAATAATTTGCTTGTTGGTAGTATACTTATGATAACTTGTACCGAATAGCTGACTCAGTGAAGCAATGAGGCTGGCACATGCGCACTCATTTAAGGAGGGAGCTTCATGCCCGCACGTTGATTCTCAAGAGCTGTTCATTTGCTTCTGTAGTAATCCATATCATGTCAGATAAACTAATTTTAAGTCAATTTCATGCACTTAACCAATTAGCAACTGGAGATTGTCTTATTACTCACTGGAAGGTGTAGCAAGCCTGTGTTGCATTTTTATGTGGACGATATGAAATAATTCTGAACATGCTCAGAGTTTTCTTGGCAGGAGTGTTTTCTTCAGAACAAAAGGATTGCACACATACCATGGTTACCAAAGTGAATTTAAAATGACGATTGATTCGGTCGGTTTAGTGGGTAATAGGAGGGATGGTTTCGGGCTGTTCAGTTACATACAAATTACATTTTTTAAACCTCATATACCCTTTAAGGCTTTAAGATACTAGTATATGACAGGTACCAATATAAATAAAACACTCTAGGCAATCTCCAATGGCTATGCATCCATACCCGCATCCAGGATTTGACAGGGGGAGGGGGGTCTTCATGTAAAATTTTGCGTTCCTCCTGTGGTGCTGATAAGCAAAAGAAAAAAAAACAAGGTCATCAGCACAAATCTTGTCCCCCCCCCCATAAAACTTATGTTGAATATTGCTTCCATGGACCTCATTCATATTTTACTGGAATTAATAACATTGTGTACCCCAAATATGTTACATGGGGAGACCATCCTTTAAAGCCCCCCCCCCCCCCCCTCCCCATCAGGGGCCAATTGCACGAAATGGTCTTAGCTTTCCTCTCCTTGCTAAGACCTCTTGTGCCAACCAACCTCTTAACACAGACACAAGCGTGGACACGTATATGTTAAGAGGACGTCACAAGAAGTTAAGACGCATTTGCAAGACGAGGATAGCCAAGACCATTTCGTACTATTGGCTCCGCTCATGCTAATCATTGAAAGTAGGTATATAGGACGAGACATTGAAAATGCACAATTCGTTGTCAGAATCTATGACACTCCAATTTGGGTTTAACATGCAATCTACTTTGATCATGAATAAATCATAAGTTTTCAGTCATTAAATCCTAAACTGGGGGTGTGAGGTTTTGATTTTCAAACTTATGCGGATTGGC
>BQKZ01000537.1:8889-30177 GCA_036244855.1 Temnopleurus reevesii | reverse complement strand
CACCTCAAATTTGGCGACCCTCTCAGAAAAGTTTGCATCCCCTGGGGGCTGAGCTAGCTGGGCTGACAATAAAAATAAAGGGGGGGGGGGTCATCACCTCAAATTTGGGGTTCCTCTCAGCAAATTTGCCCCCCCCCCCTCCCTCCTCTCACCCGGAGGCTTCCCCTTGCCTACCTCCGACCCGGAGGCTGGCGCCCCCAAATCCCCCCCACACACACACACACGCTGCTCGCATGGGTACACAACGCATAATGGTATAATGGAAGGTACTGGTACAGGTACCGCCGCGGCAATTATGTCTTGTATCGTGCTCCGAAAAGTTTCTGCTATAAACGCATGATTGCAGCCGTTTGATTGGATGAAAGTTAGCGCGCAATTGTCGGGGAAAGTGACGAATCGAGTGCCGTGAAAATCTAGTCTATATTAGTAAGCCTTATTTATCACTTTCTTTTTGCACGACTCGTCCTTAATAAAGAAACTATTGAATAAAAATCAAACGAACTTAAAACTTCAATTAATCGTGAGCTTTCACATTTCAAACAGTTCTGTGCAATGATTCTGTAAGCATATCAAACTTGATTATTACTGTTCTTGAATGAAGTCTTGAATAGAGCCTAATCTCCTAAACAGCTGATTTCCAGAGATATCGCAAAATGTTGGTCGGCGGGATTGTTCTCATTTTATCTATAATATCATGGATATACGTAAGAAATTTGCTAAAACCGAGCTCAAAACATGGACCAGGTGTCAATACCTTCGATAGATACATCGAAGACACAATTTCAAGTGAGTATCATTTCATAAACAACTAAAAAGGAGATGTGTTTGTGATTGGAACTTTCGTCAGTACCGCTCAGATCGTGATTTTGCTGGCGGTTGCCCCGAATCTTCCCCGTCAATATCTCGGGACTATCCGCTCTGTTGGCAGTGGCTGAGTGGACGCTTATCAAAACAAACTAGACCTACTGAGTACTGTATCAATGTGTTTTTGTCTGAAATAATGATGCTAATAAAGTATGCATCACTTGAAAGGAAATATATTTTATGTTTCTTCCTAGGGGTATTATGAAAAGCAATATTTATGAAATTCATGCTAAAAGAATAATGATAATAAAACTGAGATATCCAACACATCCAAACACCCATATCCGAGGTGTGACCATATTTTTTTTAAAGGTATGGTAATTGAACTTTTAAAAGAGTCAGTTAGTGAAAATCTAAAATTAAGATAATTAACAACCAATAATCATAAAAACACCACAATCTACCAATATGTCGATTGCAATTAAACTATTTTTTAAACATTTTTCCAGTTTTTACATTTTTTCTCTCTGAATGATTATAATTTCATGTGTTCTAGGCCAACCAGAAGATGGAATTTGTGATTCTTCTGAGAGAAAATACAACCAAGTGTATAATGTTCCTGGTAAACAAATTGTGATATTCTATGGCACAGAATATGGCTTCAGTGAGGAGGTGGCGAGAGTTTTATTTGATCGGTAAGTTTCATTTAGATTATGCTTAATAAAATTAAGGAAAATGTGTAACAAGCTTCTGAATATAGTCACTGAAATAATTTTTTTTCTTTGTTTCGTTATTCAAGATTTGATGGGATGACACAAAATTGAAAATACTGTCAAATATTAATGCCATTATTTTATATTCATTGTGTCATTGTAAGTGCAATTTGGATAGCTATACTCGTACCAAAATGCAGAGCACATATATGCTTATTATTGCTTTAAATAAGGTAATAGAAAATACTTTGAATACAAAAAATAAACAAATTACTCCCTTTTTTAAAGAAGTAAAATTAAAGAAAAGTGGAAGAAAGGAAATAAAGGTCTTCACTTAATAAGTTATGTTTTTTAAAATTTGTTTTTTGCCTCTGTTTACATCTCATTCATAGTCATACAAACTAAATTTTTACTCTTTTTTTTCCAAAGGAGCAAAAATAAAGAAAAGGAGAGGAAAGGAAACAAAGGTCTTCACGTAATAAGTTGTTTTATCATGAAAATTTGTTTCACCATGTCTGTTAACATACAACATTCATACAAACTACGTCTAGAAGAATCAAAAGAATTGTTTTTGTTGGACTATTTGGATTTGTCTTGAACAGAATGGTAGAAATGATCGCTGGTTCCAAAGAGGTTCATAAATTTCAGCCTCGTCTGTTGAATATGAAACATGGAAGCCATTTCAGGCTGGAGGAAGACCAGTTTGTTCTTATCATCATCTCAAATCCTTCATCCTGCCCCTCGACTGCTGATAGCTTGACAAGCCCCCCAAAATATAACATTCTTTTCTGAATTAGTAGAGATTTAATGGGCTACAGATGGTCCAGCTGACAATAAAAAAGTAAAAAAAAAAAAAAGAAAAGAAATAAAGGTCCTCAATTACTAAGCTGTTGTTTTTTTTAGGAAACTTTGCTTTACCCCCTCGATAAGTTTGGGAGAAATAAACTTTTTTTGTTGGACTGTTTGGATTCTTCTTGAACAGGCTGGTAGATATGATCGCTGGTTCTAAAGAGTTTCATAAACTTCAGCCCTGTCTTTTAAACATAAAACATGGACACCATCTCAGACTCGAGGAAGAGCAGCTTATTTTAATCATCAGCTCAAACTCTCCTCTCACCTCTGGACTGCTGATAGCTTGACAGGCCAAAAATGAAAATTACGTTCTTTTCCAAAGAAGTAGGATTGAATGAGCTACTAGTGGCCTAGTTGACAATGAAAAAGAAAAAAAGTAGAAAATAAATAAATGTCCTTTATGTGCTGGTGGGTGCTAGGCTAAAGCCACGGTAATGATAATATAAAGCGCCTTGAGCACTCAGCAGTGAGAGTGGATACGTGCGCTATATAAATTGTGTATATTATTATTATTATTTACCCAATCTGTTTTCATACAAACTATGTGTTTGAGAGAATAGAAAGAACTTTTGTTATTGGACTATTTGGATCTTTCTTGAACAGGCTGGTAGATATGATCGCTGGTTCCGAAGACCTTCATCAGCTCCAGCCCCGTCTGTTGAACATGAAGCATGGAAACCATCTCAGGCTGGAGGAAGAGCAGCTTGTACTGATCATCGTATCAACAAGTGGAGATGGTAAGGATAATCATCCATCAAGTTTAAAATTCATTTCCATTGCAAAAGTATTTTCGTATTTTCATTGGGTACCATGACATTTGCCCTGGTTACAATTGCTCTGAATGAAAACCTAGACTCTAAGGCAAAGGTCAAAATCTATCCTAAGATTTTACCCTACTTCTAAAACTTATTCTCATCTTAACCCTAACACTGCTCCTCACAAGAAATTAGGACTCTAGAGTCTAGACTCTAGTGTATAATTCTATGTCACTGTTGCGTGGGCAGATTCAGCAACTTCTGGGACAGAAGATTCTTTAGGCCTGCATTTCTGTACTTTGTGTATTCGACAGGGCTCTCTTGCAAAGCAGGCCATGTAGCTTGAAAGATGCTATTCTGTCTTTTAAAGAAAACTTGAATGAATAAAGAAACAAATAAAAATGTACATGCAAAGGCTGAATCCACGTAAGTACAATAAAGTTGAGTAGTTTGAATTTGAAGACCAGTGAAAAAAAATCAGTGAAAAAACAACAACAACAACAACAACAACAACCTAAGTTGTGTATCAGCTCAATACAACTGGCACAAAAATCATTGGAGCTTATTCATATCTTCATAATTATTTTGTTTCACCACACCTACCTGTCTCCTCCATAGGAGTTCCACCAAGTTCTGCAATGGATTGGTATGAATCTTTCATGTCTTCTAAGGCAGTCCTAACAGACCTCCGGTTTACAGTCCTAGCTCTGGGAGACACCAATTATCCACACTTTTGCAGAGCTGGTCGGAGAGTGTTTGAGAGGTAAATATACATTGTATAGAATTTTATCTTTCTTTCTATGAACAGAATCTTGATTTTTTTTTTTAATGTCAATGAAGTTTCATGAATAAATCTTCATGTAGTCCAGTTTAGGACTTTGTGTTCTAATAGCACCTACCTTTGCACATATCCTTGTCCTGAACACAGCACAGGGACTACAACAATCAACCACAGAGTCTCACATACCCCTCTGATCACATATTGCCCTCTGATCTCGCCTGTGTGCAGTCCTCAACTGGCAGACTGGAGTAATCTCCATGTGGCTGAGAATGTTTGCTAATTTACTAGTTTACAAACTTAAATCAAAATTTGATGTTCATGCAGCACTCTGCCTACATCTATACCCCCGTTGAGATAACTCAAAGTTGAAGCCTTTGTAAAAATCTAGTTCTGATTTTTAATTGGAACGTCTGGTAATTTTTTTCTTCTCCCGTCTATTACCATTTCGACATCAACATTTATTCCTTTTTGTTACCGATACATTGTCCAGATCAGTTGATATCAGGGAAAATGACCTGTAAAAGAGATTAAACTTTGGTTTGCAACACAATACATTTACCCCAACTTTGTGGCTATCCACCGTAAGTTAAAGGGGAATTACACCCAGACAATAATATATGGTCAGTAAATAAAGAAAAATCAGATGAACAAACTGTGAAAATTTTAGCAAAATCGAATAATCCGTTCAAAAGTTATCATTTCCATCTGTGCTGGGCATCCTTGAATTGGCATGCGTATAGCTCATTAGCATATTCTGTGATGTCATACATGGAGAACTCCTCATTCAGTTTGTATATATATTTATTGAAAATGAATCAATATCATATTTCAAAGGAGGAATCAACGCCGTTCTTTCTGGAATGCTTGCAGAATTGATGCGGCTATAATATATTTAACCGAAGAAACAAAATTATGTCTACTTTTCTGGAAAAAGAGGAAAATGTGAAATTTTGTGTACAAAGTGAATGGAGAGTTCTCCATGTTGGCAGCCACTTTTTGCCTGTACGTTTGCCAATTTAAGGAGCCCATGAGGGGTAAATCAAAACTTTGAAAATTCATAACTTTTGAATGGATAATCCGATTTTGCTCAAATTTTCACAGTTTGTTCATCTTATTTTTCCTCATTTAATGAGAGCAATTTAATGTCTGAGTGTAGTTCCCCTTTAAGGTATAAAGTAAGTTTGCAACAACCTCAAAATGTTTTAAATGATTCTTATTTTAGCCCGACTTGTTGGTATGCAGTATCCCAAGAGAGTATCATGTATATTGCATACTTTTTTCGTCCATCCAGGTTTTGTGAGCTTGGAGCCTGCCCTCTGGTGCCCCGAGCTGATGTAGACATGGAAGATTGGACGGTGATCAACAACTGGATGGATGATGTCAAGAATGCGATCATAAATCATCATACTAGTCTCGACGTCAGGCTAGATTATCTATCTCCGCTGCTTGTTTCAGCTTGTGAGGAGGAGGAAGGGTACAATCGACTCAAACCTTTTATGGCTAAACTTTTGGTAAGTGGTGGTAATTTGCTGTCCCATTCACTTTTCAACATGCATTACATCTGGAAGATGTCTTAAACATTTTTATATGATTTGTTTTGTGTAATCATAACCCTTATTTACCATAGAATGAAGAAAAAGAATGAAATATAATATCCATACATGCAAAATGTGTCATGGAGCCCTATTTTAAACCCAGACGAGAATTCACAACCAATTTGCTAATTTTCAAGTTGACTAAAATATTTCTATCATCAAAATAAGAAACTACTTGCAATATTACATTGGATCTATATCTTTTTTAATCATTTGTCCATTTTAGGGGGATTTTCAATGACCTGATACTTCTCCATCTTACTTTGCATCCTTTATCAACATTTTCTATCAATTTCACAAAGACATTTCTTCAATTCGCTTTTATTTTTCCTCAAAGGGTTATTCCTCCTTTTTAAGCTGAGAGAAAAATAATGTTCTATCAGTTGGATAAGGTTCAAATTTCTGTAGTATTGCATGTTTAAATTAGGAAAGCATTGATATTTGATCTGCATGATCTAATTTACATGCAGGTTAAAAGAGACCTCACAAAACGTACTACCAGCACGGACAAGGAGACAATTCACTGCGATCTATCAATAGAGAGCAGTATGCTGGAATACGAAGCTGGTGATGCTGTCGGTATCTATCCCGCCAATAGGTTGGATGATGTAGATTGGGTGATACGAGCAAGTGGGTTAGATGGAGATCATATATGTGCTGTTCCGTCTTCTGCCTATCAACCAAAGCCAGGTTAGTATACAAATCCGGTCAATAAGTATAGGAATTTATACAGTTGGGAAATTGTCATCTCCATTCACCAACAATTATGTTTAAGTACCTAATAGATAAACTTATTATACTTATTGTATGTCATAATAAGAATCTGATTATTCTGGCACTCTGGTTGTCTTGTGGTTATGACATTTTTATACATTGCCCTGCCGGGCTCACCAAATGTCTAATCCCCTTTTCATGTCTTGTCCTAAGTTTTTTTTTAATGTTTGAAGCATAATTTATCCTTTTAACTCCAGAAGTAAAGGAATACCAGCTAAGTCTTCCGTGAATTGTTTTGAAATTTTCCTCATTCATTTGAAATATTCTAGATTAGCATAGAATTAATTTGAATTGAGCGCAGTTAAATTAATGTATACCCATGAATAATCCTGCCTTGCACATAAATGCTCAAATTGTAGAAATGAATTCCATTCTTAAAGGTGTGGTCACACTGGCTGATGAGCGGAGCTTTAGCGGTCCTTTAGCGGAAGGAATTGGGGATTTAATTTCGGCAACGCTCGTCACCGCTCACAAAGTGGGTAGAACAATTGATCTCTTTTGTAAAACGCTTACCTCCGCCCATCTAACACCGCTTTTTCTATAGCCTGGTCATATCGGATGGGCGGTGCTAAGTAGCTGTCCTGGGCGGTGACAAGAATTAATCACCGCTCGTAACCGTTCACCGCCGTTTAACATAAGTTTGCCTCCGCTAAGTCAACGCAGGTTTCCGCTCGACCACCGCTTATGGTCCCTCCTACCGCTCTGAAAGTTTTGAGCTGCACAAAATATTGCGAGCGGAAAGAAGCGAGGGGACTTACCGCTCTGGGAAAGTTCATGGCCGCTCCAACACTGCCCTGGTACCGCTAGACGGTGGTTGGTGGACGCTTGGATCCGTTAGGCCAACGCAGAAATCTGCATTGCTTCCCATTGAGACCCCAAACAACAAAGCAATCGCATATAGCGATTTTTAATCACTTTGAAATTCTTTTGTGTGAATGCAGTGTCGTGGCAGCTGGAATATTTCCCAGGTGCTACGCAGTGTACTTCACACAATGGAATTCAAAGTATAAAATTCAATGCAATCCTCGGATCCCTATATAATAGATGCATAATAGATGCAATTTATATAGCGCACGTATCCACTTTGCTGATTGCTCAAGGCGCTTTACATTATTATTACCCTGGCATTAGCCCGGCAGCCATTTACGGCGCACTTGGCATTTCAAAGAATAAATATTCCTGCCAGGTACCCATTCACCTCACCTGGGTTGAGTGCAGCACAATGTGGATGAATTTCTTGCTGAAGGAAATTGACGCCATGGGTAGGATTCGAACCTACGACCCTCTAGTTGAAAGGCGAGAGTCACGACCACTACACCACGGCGCCTCCAATGTACAGAATCATCTTTTCAAAGACGGCCCAAAGTGGGGCATGGCTTTTGAATTAAACTTCTGGCGAACCAAAGCACGCATGTGCATGATGTCGCTCTGCGTTGACCGAGCGGATCCAAGCGGCCACAAACTTGCATATAGCGGTGCCTGGGCGGTGTTTTAGTGGTGATGAACTTTGCCAGAGCGGAAATTGCCCTCTCCTTATCGCTCGCAATCTTTTGTGCGGCTCAAAACCTTTTGCATTTAAGAGCGGAACTAGGGACCATGACAGATTGGAAAGCTGATCCAGCGGTGCACTAGTGGATGCCAACGTATGTTTAGCGATGGTGAACGGTTATGAGCGGTAATGAATTTTTGTCTCCGCTAAAGGACCGCCAAGGCTCTGCTCGGCCGGTGTGACCATACCTTAATATTTTGGATCTGGGATCTTAACTTGCAATGATGTCAATTATTTCTGCTTTGCCTTATCATCCATGCATTGATTTTCATTTGTGCCTTCTTCTATTGCCTCTCAAATTCAATTTACTTTCAGCGGTTTTAACCTTATGTGAGATTCTTCAAAGATATTATGATCTCAAGAATGTGAGGGTATCATTATTACAGTCTCTTCTGAAATATTCTGAAGGAAGTATGAAAAAGAAGTTGGAAGATCTTTTGAAAAACGGTGTAAGTGTAAATTTCTCTTAAAGAAATATATTTTATATTTGGATAAAATTATAATTTTGGACATTCCCTCTCATGGAGGTAGGGGGGGGGGGGTTAGGTTATGACTTAATATTGCAAATATTCATATTTGTCATTGCTTAAAGGTATAGATTCGTAATGGTTGGGATGCAGAAAGTGATGTGAAACGAGCTGATGTATTCACAAGTTGCTTTACATGCCTAAATATATCTGTGTACGAAATTAGGAGAAGATTTTTGCTCGTATTCTGGTGTATTTCAAGTCAGAAACGTCAATCAGCCATTATTCCTACGGTGTGCTAAGTGCTTTCGCACGGGGGAGCGTCGGCTTGAAATGGGCAGGGCAGAGCGATCGGTGATATCGCCTACGATGTGTGAGTTCGCATTTATTTTGTACGTGAAGCATGTTGTGCAAGGGAGAACGACCGCAGCATCATTTTTATTTTGCGATAATTAAGCCATTTCTAGGTCGATTTCATTCAAACAAACTATGAACATGCTCTAATATACTATTGAAAAACTGCATTAAGGTAATAATTTTACTGCAGCTCGCAAGCTAGTTAAATATGTGAAGTGCCATCCTCCCAAACTGGTCTATCGGTTTAAGTGTGTTATTCTGGAGGCATGAATGCCATTGTACAAATGCTATAAGAAGCTTTCTGTTACATATTGTTTAATGGTTTGGAGGATTTGTTTTCTCAAAGCTAGAATATAATTTGTTATTTTATAATCTTTTTTGCTAATTCACATCAACTATAGTTCAATTTTAGAATAACAATTGCATCATGTTTTTGGCTTAGCGAACCCTATTTGTTTGTTTGTTTGTTTGTTTTTAGTGAGGAATATGGATGTAACCATTTAGTATGTTTCAGAATAAATTTTGTTCCCATTACAAGGAGAACCATGCAGTCTTGTATGCTAAAAGTCTAAAAGGCTGTGAGGCAATGTGAACTCGAATTTAGGTATTTCCTTGTGGAACTACCTTTTCTTATTGATGCAAAATGGTTCTGTTTTATAATACTTTGGGGCGGTTATCTACAATTGTGTTGCAAAAACGTTCCTGTTCCTGTTCTAAAAATCATCAAAGAAGCTCCAACAACTACAACTTTCAAATCCTTATTGAAGACCCATCTATTTGCCTTGAAATAATTAGTTCTTGAACATGATGCGCTTGTCTTCTCAAAAATTTATTATTTCTTTTTGTTAATCATCATTGTTTTATTTTTTCATTAGATATAGTCTAGTAACTAAGTTTGTAGAAAATGTTAAGTTATGTTATTTGTAAATTGCAAATTGTTAAAATTGTACAGCGCATAGAGAATTCCTATGTTTTATTATGCGCTTTATAAATATTGAATTATTATTATTATTATTATATTCTATCTATCTTTTAATTCACTATTTGTGTTTTTCGCTAGCAGACTTCACGATCAAACCAAGCTCTCATGTCTTATCTGGAAAATGTAGAGGTGGCAGATGTGCTTGAAGATTTTCCTACCAACCTTAATCAAAATGAGCTCTTGGCCAATCTGCGTCCACTTCAGCCCCGCTATTACTCTATATCTTCTTCGTCCGTAATGGTGAGTTTTGTGAATCTATTTTTATAAAAGGATCATAACACGATTGCATATTGGAAATATATTCCATGAAATGATATAGTCCAAATGAAAATCACCTTAAAGTCGTATAGTTCTTTATTTTTATTGACAGAGAGCAAATATTTTTGTAAAATTTTGCTCTTTTAATCTTAATGAGAAGGCTTATAATGCTAGGACAGATTTCAAGGAACCTGGTATACTTCTAGATTGATTATTGTGATTTGCTTGGAGCAATTTGTAATAGAATCTAGTCTCTAGTGCATACAACTGGCAATAAAGTTTGCTTTCACAAACCAATAGCAGTTTAGCTGCAGAAATGACCACCAATAAGCATTAAAAATTGTAAAGATATGTTTATTTGTGGTTGATTAATAATAATAATAATAATACATGTAGATGCAATTTATATAGCGCACGTATCCACTCTGCTGAGTGCTCAAGGCGCTTTACATCATTATTACCCTGGCTTTAGCCCGGCAGCCATTCACGTTGCACTTGGCATTTCAAAGAATAAATATTCCTGCCAGGTACCCATTCATCTCACCTGGGTTGACTTGAGTGCAGCACAATGTGGATGAATTTCTTGCTGAAGGAAATTGACGCCATGGGTAGGATTCAAACCTACGACCCTCTAGTTGAAAGGTGAGAGTCATGACCACTACACCACGCCGCCTCCATGCCGTCTCCACGCCACCTCCACGCCTCCTAAGACTTTAGAGAATGATGAAGAGCAACATCAACCCTTTTGATTTGACGGGCTTCTATAGAAGCAGGATGAGGTGTTAATTCTGTGACGACAAGTTTCTACAGAAGTAAAGATTATGAATGTATTGCAAATGAAGTAAATGTCTCACCTCTGAAATACTGAAATGTCTTCAACATTTTCAAGTTCGGACTTTGATTATTTGAATAAGTGAGTCAGGTCTTTCATCGACAAATTGATAGATATTGAGAATATATATATTATAAGACTTAAAATTAGAGGAATTAATGAAAATTTCCCAATACGCCCATCACAATGGAGACAGCTGTGGATTGTTGGCCCACACCGGAAGGGTCAAAGAGATAGTATATCACTTGATACCTGTTTACTTTCATCCCAATCATGCAGGACCCAAACAGGATTTGTGTCACAGCGGCTGTCATTCGCTACACCATGAGAGATCGATCTCGCGTTGGTGTGACAACAACATTTCTCCAGGACAGGCTCCATGCTGGTGATCTTTGTCCCGTTTTTATCAGTCTAAACCCAGACTTTAGACTACCCAGAGATGGAATGAGGGATATTATCATGATAGGTCCTGGAACTGGCATAGCTCCCTTCAGAGCTTTTCTACAAGAAAGAGGTATATAGTCTGTTGCTCGGTTCAAACCCAGACTTTAGACTAACCCAAAAATAGATGCCATTTAGGATATGGCTACGAATTAACATACCTCCATTCAGAGCTTTCCAGCAAGAAAGAGTTCTAGTTCACAGTTTAATCCAAACCTGAAGGTGGAACAAGGGATATAATTATGATAGATCCAATTTGATCAGTGTTTAATCTGCAGCAAGATTTACGACATCTGAAAGATAGAACAAGGAATAATGTTCCAATTTTGAAGAGATACTGGGGGAACAAAAATTTGCTCACTCAGAACTTACTCTGTAGAATACTCTTTCAGGGTGTCTTTTGACTTCCATTACCTTGTATTTCATCACTTCAGTTGATTTGCTCTGAGGCCTTGAGCATCTTATTAGGATGGAAAGCGCACTATGCAGGATCCATCTATTATCCTTAAGATCATTATGATAGTTCAAAGGTCTGGCATTGCTCCTTTTACATCTTTCCTACAAGAAAGAGGTACAGCCTGTTGTTCAGTCCAAACCCTGATGTCAGACTATCCTAAGATGTTTAAATGACGGGTCAAAATACTAAATATCAATTTTCTTCTGAGAAAGATACATTTGTTTCAATTAGGTTCATATTATTTCTGCAACACTTTGTCCTTTGGTAATATCTCTGAAAATATAAACAGACAGTTGTGCTCAATGTTATTGATAATATGATCTTAGAATAATATATTGTTAGGAAAATGTTTTTATATCAAATTTTGCTAACATTATCATCCTAAAACTAATCAATAACCACATTGATAGTGCTTTAGGTATCGTGTAAAGACTTACTTCTGTTTCTTGTTTTGTTTTGCCAAGTATGAAACAGATGAGCATACAATTTTTTAAAATCTTCTGATTAGAAATATGTTTTTATTATCTAATTAATTTATTCAATTTCAGAAATTTCATCTGCAAGTGGAAAGAATCTGCTGTATTTTGGAAGCAGACAAAAAGCTAAGGATTTTCTTTATCACGAAGAACTAGGTAAGTCTCTATATAAAAACGTTATCATGTAAAATATGCAATGATTGTATCGTGCTAAGAAAATTTATTAATTGTCTTAATGGTTTAGCTGCAATTACTTTAGAATTATGAGGATCCAACAAAACCTCATTATAACTACGTCGGGACTAGAGAAATTACCTCTTTGTATTGAAAGTTTGTTACATGGGCCTGTAACATAAAACAAGTTTGCAATCAATCGCAAACTTTAGTACATTATTTTCCTTAGACTTGCAATTGATATCAAGATTGCAAAGCTTAATGCAATAGAAGAAAAATAATTTGGATCAGGGAATACAACTTGTGATAATGGAAGTTTGTTGTATCAGTGATCTTCATGATCTTGCAAAAGAAGTTAGAATCATGGTCTTAAAGTTTTAGATATGTAGTAAAAGATACTGTAAGTACAGTGTTTAAAACAATTACGATACCATTATTAAGCGTTATAAATCCCCCCCCCCCCAAAAAAGTAAGATATTCCACCTCCATAAAAAATTAGATTCATAACTCTTACTGTTTATCATTAGATCATGTGATTCCAATATGATTTGGTTTGGGATCATTCCTGTTTTTGATTGTGAACAAATTAACAAAACATGTAGAAGTCATGTAACATATTTATAAAAGTTTTATCTTTCTTTTCTTCAGAACGGTGGGTGGAGCAGAGCCACCTGATATTGCGAACTGCTTTCTCACGAGATGGAGAAAAGAAAGTCTATGTTCAGCACCTCATTCAACAGGATGGTCATATGATATGGAACATGATCCAGGTTAGATTGCTGAAACTTCAAACTCGATTTGTGCTACGTCAGGCTCTTAGCCAGCCTTCCAGGGTTGTGTTTCATAAAGCTGTGCATAGGTCTGCGCATGATCCTATGAAGAACTGGTAACCTTTGTTTGTAGAGTCGTGCGTAGCTCAACGCACAACTTCATGAAACACAATCCTGGGATTTTTTTTCAGGGCAATACTGAGCTACAAAATTGAACATCATGGCAAATCACATGTGGCCACTTCTTGGATTTAGGGGTGTGTTCTATCAAAAAGTGGTTCGCCTGAACCACTTCTGTCCCTTCGTAACAAATGAAGAGAAACTGAACTTGATGACATTTTGAATGTCAATTTTAAAACCCAAAGGGAATGTAGAAAATGTGCCTAATCGATCAAGTTTCAAAGTATTTTTTACTTTTATGCTGTAGGGAATACCTCTAGAAAAATGGATTTCTCACTGGATTTTTCAAAAACCATCAAGATGTTCTTTATTTTTCCACTTTCATAGGGTGGAGCCCATGTGTATGTGTGTGGCAATGCAAAGTATATGGCAGCTGATGTGTACAAAGCTCTCCTAGACATCATAATTGCAGAAGGATCCATGACGAAAGAGGATGCCATGAGTTACATCACTGAACTCGAGGAAAACAACAGGTATCAGAAGGATGTTTGGATCACTTAACCCTTTCTGAATAATTGAACACGTTTTGTATTGTGCTTCAAGAACTTTTGATTGAGTGCTCTATGACCAAACTCTGTGTGACGCAGAGAATTTTCTAAATGAAAATAATTTACTAGAATTGCCACATATCCTTAAATTGGCAACACATTGAACATTTACAAATCACTATTTTTCACATAGTTTTAACATTTAACATGCTTACTTTTCATCACATTCTAAACTGAATTGGAAAGCTCTCCTAAACCGGTTACAAATGTTAGTGTTGCCAATTTAGGAAAGAAATAGTGATTGATTTGGCTAAAAAAAAATGATTCCTGTCCTGAATTGGTAAAAGGGCATAAAGCTCTCCTGGACATCATACAAGCAGAGGGATCCATGACGAATTGGGATGCATTGAAGTATATCATTCAACTTGAAGAGAGTCAGCAATATCATAAACATGTTTGGATCACTTAGTATGCCTGCATTATTCTTTGCATTCTGTTTGAATTCTGACCATGCTCTTTGAAATGAAAATTAAAGTAGATTCACTGAGATATTTCACTGGACTTTAGGAGAACCATAGATATCAGAAAGATGTCTCAATCACATAATATATATCTTGGTTTATTTAGCAACAGCCATTGTGGCCATGGTCCAACTACCTTCTAAACTATTATGTCAGTCAACTTGGTAGCTATCCTCATGTCAGTTGGTCCATCGCAATAATCTCATCGTGAATTAATGGTTTTACGGTGAAGAAGAAAATGAGTTAGCCGCAAGTGCAAGAATCAGATCTACAAAAAAAAAAACAAACAATATTTGAGTTTATTTGGTATGAGTTTTGATTTTTATTTCAATATAGATTACAAAAAACATTGAATATTCAATTATTTGTCATGTGCAATCAAATTTATGTATTAGTGCAGATTATTTCATGCTTTACATTCCAAAGATACATTTTAAGAGAAAATTCAAAGTATCTTTAAATGTATATATTATAACAAAACATTTATTACCAATTCATTTTGAAAATGTTTAAATAAAAATTGTATTTCATTCAGTGCAATATAGATAATAAAATGAATGACCGTACATGTATTTAAATTATAATATTAATTGTATGTACAAAATTAAATCTCAAAAGCTGAATTAACAAGCAAGAACATCAATGTCATTTATTTCTCTTACCTAAATGTACATATCTCGACGGGCATATCTCAACCACTTCAAAATTATTACATTTTCACACATGCATTTATTTAACATTTATTTAATTCATTTTCCTTATTTCACTAACATGTGAGATTTGTGTCAAACATTACAGACCCTTTTCTGGATGAACATATCAAAGCTGACATTGAGTACTTGCCCCCCAAAAAAAAAGATTTTGAAAATAAGTGATTAGAACTATGATGGATGTTGAAAACAATAAACAGGAATTCTTGTATTGATTTGGCAAATATAACATAATAGATCAAAGCTGGGTCAAAACCTAATGATTTAAGTTAAAGTTTTGAGAAATGCTACCAGAATTATAAAAACTAGATAATATGCTAAAATTTCTAAAGTAGATATTAACCTGCTGTTCAACAGATCACAAAATGTTGGGTTTAAGTTAAATACCCACATTTCAAATCATCAAACAAATAATACTGAAAAAAATGTAATACTGAATCGTTTCTCACATGAAAGGTCTTATTAAATTACATGAACATAGACTAAAATGAAGAAATACATATTGCAAGTCCTGGCTATTGAAGCAGTAGAATGGTACAGGTGTAATACATTTTTTTTCTAAAATAGCAGAGCAGTTTCTGTCAAAACCTTTTACTGATGTAGGGAATTACTTAGCCTTATGCCCTCTGATAATGATATGTCAGTTTACTATAAAAATTTGCTTTAATCATCATGCTAACATGCATTAACTAAATAAGAAATTGGTGGGCAAAAGACGTTTTTTTGAGGACTAAATTAATTTTCCTTGACGATGGATAGGGATCATTTTGCTGAATTTAATTGTAATATCCACTATATTTTAGCGTGTATTATATTCCATTTTTTGTCGGGTCAGACAATTGTAAGAGTATTGTCACAATGATATTAAAAATTATGTTAGTGCAAAACTCTTTCTCCCTCTGATCAAGTATTAAAGGACCAAATGGGAGAAGATATTTTAAAATTGAAGAGAAGGTAATGGGTGATAAAGTGGTGGATTCAGGATTTGCTATTGGAGCTGGATAGGAGATTCTTCCCTGTGAGGGACTCAAAATGTGTATTTTCAATGCCATGGCCCATAATGGGTTTCCATTTGGGGGCCAAGTCCTCCTAGCCCCCTCCCCCTCCTGGACCTGCCTTTTCAGAGATGCCACTAGTACATGAAATTTCCTGATTTCGAGAAATTTTAGTGAGAGGCTAGTATACAAAATTATAGGCAAGTTGTAATTTTCATGCAATTTTCTCACTATTTCAGGAAATTTCATCTTCTCTTTTGGGCATATCTGGCTTCATGTATATGAAAGCGCAATACTATTACACAGTCACGAAGTAGTCTGCAAGCACATACTCTCTGCTTTGAATTCTCAAGTGCACAGTATACAGAGTTTGTATTTCCTTCAGCAAGAAATTCATCCACGTTGTGCTGCACTCAACCCAGGTGAGGTGAATGGGTACCTGGCAGGAATATTTATTCCTTGAAATGCCAAGTGCGCCGCGGATGGCTGCCGGGCTAAAGCCAGGGTAATAATGTAGAAGCGCCTTGAGCATTCAGCAGTGTGGATACATGCGCTATATAAATTGCATCTATTATATTCGATGACGAGTGAGAGAATGCTCCTAATTAATCAATATTGCAATCTGTTATGTAGTCTAAGACTGCAGACTTGGTATCATACTCTGCATATGCATACACCGAAAGGCTATGGTCTGTGTATGCAGACTAGTTATTAAGCAGGACTAGCTTTCATAGTTTCTTCTTCTTGGCAAATTCTCTAAGTTTTGATGGGTAATCCGTCATGACTGCATCAGCTCCGCAAGCAAAGGCCTGCTCCCACTGTTCCTCTGTGTTCAGCACCCACATAATAACCTACCAGGAAAAAAATAACACAAATTATCAAGCAATCTTTTTTATTCACAAAACGATGATATCTAGATCATACTCTAGTACTTTCATTAAATCTCTGACGTTTCAAATGGATTACGAATGGATAAGGATATCCAAATCAACCAACACCAAGTTTCGCCTCATCAATTTGTAGTAAATATGTTTGCTTTGATAAGTTCATTTACCAATGCATGTTTAAATTTAAAAGTGCAGCCGAAATATTTTATGTACAAGATTATCAACATCGTATAAAAGAATTTACTATTCTGGGTTCAACTTGATCTAGTAGAAGTCTCTAGAATAAGTCTGTAAAAACAACCATGTTCGAAGACACATTGCCTCCAAAAGTCATTATTTTGATCAATGAAACTACTAATGGAAATGCCTTGATAATGATTTTGAACCACAAATTAAGCTACAAAACTAAGCTTAATGGGAGCTTTCTGGGATGAATTTATTTGAATACAAGTTTTTGTTTTGCAATTTTTAAAAGATCACAGTAGTCTATTTAATTTGATTGGTGGTGAGAATCCAATATTATTCAGTAGTCCAAAAATGGGTGTTTGTAAATTTTTCGCCCCCAAGAATGTTACTTTTAATATCTCCGCGACCAAAGTATAACACGAGATTACTCCGAATCCCTACCTTTATTCCTCTGCGATGTAAATGGAAGATAAGAAGAGGATTCATTACAACAGCATCATAGATTCGAGGAAAGGTGGTGAACAACCAGTTTTCCATGCCTCTGATTATAAGATGATAATGAATGATAAAGAATAAAGCAATTATACTAGAAAATCATAATGCACTTAAAAGAAAAAGACATTCTTAAGAAATCAGAAACACTATAATTATTTCTAATTGTAAATACATTAAAATAATATGAGTTAAAAATATTATCAAAGTTATAAAACTGAGTAGTTTTAGATATAAACATATTAATTTCTCATATGATGGATCATGGATCATTTTCTTTTTACGCAATAAATAAATAAAAGAGAGGGTGAAAGACAAGACGACGAAGAAGAAGGAGTAAAGGGAAGAGGAGAAGGAGGTAGAGGGGTGGGATGAAAAGGAAGAAGAGGATGAGAGAGTGGGAGAAGGAGGAAGAGGAGGAGGCAGACGAAGAGGAGGAGGAGAAAGGGGGAAGAGGAGGAGAAAAAGGAAGAGGATGAAGCACAAGAGGAAGGGGAAGAAAAAAGGAGAAGGAGGAGGAGAAGAGGAATAAAAAGATGAAGAAGAACTTACGCATCTTTGAGGACAGATCCTAGGGGTATTTCCAAGAAACTCTCCTTAAAACCAACAAATGGGATCACGCCAAGATAAAACACTTTGAGAAGTCGGTAGAAACTCCCTTCACTAAAGAACAGCATTAATTTAGGTGCCTGTAGAGAACAGAAATTATTATTTACTGTCTTTTATTTGATGTATTTCTCAATATAAAAAAAAATTATCTACCCTAGTGTCTGGAGATCTTTATTTTGTTTTTATTCATTCTCCCTTTTTTTTTTTTTTAAACGCTTCATATATATCTGAGCAAAAAGAGCTCTAACTAAACATTTTTTGAAGGAGTGTCACTTAAGTCCTAGCAGATTTGATCTTATAGCAAAGCGAACCATAATATTTGCATAAATGTCATTTTACCTTAGCATGTAGCTTCCGAGCCATATTTTCATCTGTATCACCCAGTATTGTGATGTCCTCTCGATTGAATTCAACCACCAACTCGATTACCTGCAAAATAGCATATATTTATTCATTTATTTATTTATTTATTTTTTTTTTTTATTTATTCACGAATATTTATTCAGAGTAGCCTGATCAGCGAAATATATTTCTCAGTAACGAATAAAAAAGGAGAAGAAAATACAAATTCTAATACATTTTTAATCAGACAAACTTTGAGGCAGCATTTTCTTTCTCCTTGTAACCGGGTTTAAAAGAAATTGTCGATATTTTATTTTTCTAATTATAGTGCGCTCCGGCCCGGTCCCCAAAACGTGTCAGGGTTGTACAATGTGCGGAGCGGGGCCATTGGCAAACCAATCGGGTGCGATGTAAGCCAAATTGACTAAATTCAATTGAATTAAATGTTCAGTTTTTTGGTATACAGATGAGCTCGGAGTCTTAAAATACTAAGGAATCTACTGAAGAATAACTATTTATGTAAAAATTAGGTGGAACACGGCTTACATAATAATGATATAGGACATTTTTATCCGACTATATCTGAAGGGCTTTTGAATCGTTACCCTGTTAATTCTTCGAAAATGTTTTTAACTATGATACTTTTAAACGTATAAAAAATAGAACACGATTTCTTCAAACTATTTTATTCTAGTATTACAAACAGATTAGGATTCCTAAGTGGATTCGCCTACATTGTGCAATTGATCCCGCAAAAGTGTTTTCCCCAGGATTCACCTTGTCGATGAGGACTTCATTGTCGGTGCCGACATCGAGATTGATGGGTACATCAGGACATTGCTCGAAGACCTCTCGAAGCAGAGGGACGTTCCTATCATTGGGATTCCCACAACATGTTTGACCTATATGTCATGATATGCATCCCGTAAAATTCACATTTTCTTAACCTTTACCAAAACTGTATTTGGACTTTAAGTCGAATGCTCTTTTGTAATATGCTATTCAGATCGGAATTGGTCTGTGATTGCTGTGTCCGCACAACGGTGCATGGATCTATTGTCCCATGACCCACTTTATTTTACGGAAATAGTTACTATCGTGTTGATTCACCTTGTCGATGAGGACTTCATTGTCGGTGCCGACATCGAGATTGATGGGTACATCAGGGCATTGCTCAAAGACCTCTCGAAGCAGAGGGATGTTTCTGTCGTTAGGATTCCCACAGCATGTATGACCTTTATCATTTTTAAAAGAATTAACATTGTATTAGAATATCGATATGTTTTATATGATGAACTCTGTGGTGGTTTCCATTCAAAATTCGTCAGTTTGATTCTAAGATTGTGATTCATAAATGTTGTAGGAAAAGGAGAAAATGAACAACATCTGCTGGTATCATACTAAATGCAATTCTACTTCACCAAAATTTGTATATGTATCTGACGTTTCAATTTGAGTTGAAACCCTTGTATTTTGTATGGCTAATAATGATATTGTCCAGTGTCCAATTTTTCCACCATAATATGAATATCCATAAATACATCCATACATTTATACATTCTCTATTTTCTATGTTTATAGCAAATGTATTTGATTTAGTAGATGGAAAATCGTGACTGAGATCAGGTATTATTATGGAGGTTATTTTTAGTCAGGGAATGAAGTAATTCATCGTTAAGGGATGATTCGAGGCTATCTCGTAATGCGACTATATATACACATAAAATTGCACCATACCTAGAATAGGGTCCTACTAAAGGTCCTACAAAGGTTACTATTCGGCAGTCTTCCGCACTCTTCGGCTTTTAGTATGACCGCCAGAATACTTGAAATAATTCGTCTTTGTAAAAATGTATTTTCCCCAACCTGATCCTTCTTACAGGAAACACTTCAAAATGAAGTTCATCAAGCCCTGTAGAGTTTTGACTAGTGGGTATTTACCTAAAATCCAAAAGTTTCAGTAGATTGCGCAACAGTACTTTAATATCTACGGTAAAAAGCGTTCAGTCGAAGTAGGTTCAGTAACGATTTACACTCATTTTTTACAAAATTTTGATATTTTCATTCCAGATTAGTCTTTATTAGGGAAAATAAAGACGATTTTTCTTGGGACGATGCTTAAGTTGAATTCGACCGTATCTTAGATTGATTCTCTCGCAGACATTTGCTCAACTTACCTTTTGCGAAATCCACTTCCAGAAAGGGTTTGAGGCTTGGCAGATCCTGAAAAAGTAATTAAATTATCGTAAATTATGTTATCACAGTTATATACATACTGCGGTTCAAAATGCTCTTTACAATAATGTTGTTTTAAATGGATTTTTTCAGGCTGTTAGTTTAGTACTAGTTTTGTCTGGCTATTCCTAGAATATTGACTGATTGTTACACACATTCGTTGATTAAGTTCAATTCCAGCAAAATGTTTACTTCAAGACTGTTTTTTCTTAAGGAGAACAACGTTTAAAGTTTGCTTGCCTGGCTGCCATAATCTCATATTTTCTCTTGCAAAAAAAAAAAAAAAAAAATGAAATCATATTAATTTGGTAAAAGATATATTGATCTGAAACTGTTGAAGATCTACAAATGGAGCTTAACTTTTGAAGACAATTTGGAACGTTTTAGCAGGAAAAAATTGAAATCATATTAAATTGGTAAAAGATATATTCATCTGAAACTGTTGAAGATCTACAAATGGAGCTTAACTTTTGAAGACAATTTGGAACGTTTTAGCAGGAAAAAAATTGAAATCATATTAATTTGGTAAAAGATATATTGATCTGAAACTGTTGAAGATCTACAAATGGAGCTTAACTTTTGAGGACAATTTGGAACGTTTTAGCA
>BQKZ01000536.1:176193-188442 GCA_036244855.1 Temnopleurus reevesii | reverse complement strand
TTTTTCATATCCTTCTACCTACATTCGTTTATTTTATCCAGATTTTACGTGGTACCCCTCCTGCAACCCCCTTTGCTGGATGCCCGCCTGATATAAGGCAAAATAGCATTGTTTTTTTCGTGTGAGGTCTCGTTATGAATGTGCGTCTTATCATATTGATTATCGATGCGTTGTAGGCTTGTACGTAGCAAGGCTTGTTATGGGTCCTTCACATTATGATGTTTTAGCAGACTTATGCGGATTTTGGTAATACGTTAACGTACGTCGAATACGTTATAGATACGTATTTCATACGCCGAAACACGATGGAACAGGATTTACGTACGATGAAAAATATCGTTCTGTTAGGCAAGGGTTTTGAGAAAAATACAAGTAGAACAATTTTCGACGTATTCCCGACGTATGGCTCATAAGGCTTGCATAAGTTATAGGAGCGTTACGCATTCGTCGACAAACGTTCACAAACGTTACCCAATCGTCGAAATACACCACACGTTGACGTTCTAACCATGCCCGACGCTTGCCTTTTTCCCAAAACGTCTTTATACGCTGAATTTTGGACGTATACATTGCGTTTTCTAAGACCATTTGATAGCTTATGAATAACGTAACTCTCATTTACAAAGACATTTGCAAAATAAAAGTAACTTGTGTTAAAGCTTTAACAGAGTATTGCTTGCTAATTAATATGAGAATAATTGATATTTGAAAGCATATTGTCCCATTCTTAGTCTATTGACAATAACTAATCATAATGATTTTATGCAAATATTTTATCATACTACATTGTGATGATCAACGTTATTGTATAGATACGCGAGTTATTGTCGGTCACTGTTCGATCATTTTCCATGCGATATTTAGGAAATCAGACAATTAGTAAGCTGGACATGACCTCGATATTGCTATTTTTACTCATCAAAGCATATTATTTCTTTGATCTTAATATTAGTAAACAGATCTAGCTCTTATTACATTAATCGAAAAAGTGGTTAACTATTTATGATTGAGCTGCATTTCCTAGATAATTTCGTTTTTGTTTTGAAGATATCTGCAAGGCAAGACATCAATTCTTTTTAGCCTTCAATCAAAATAAATACTCAAATCTAATATACCCTGGGTATTAGCTCGGACAAAGCCTGAAACCATTAAGAAACACTTAGATGGTAAGGCGAGCAGTTTGGGTTCGACTCCGGAAGATCAACCAGACACGAAAATTATCCAGTGGGACCGAACAGACGCATTTCAGCTCCGGATATGAAAAACCAATAGACTCTTCAGACTTGTTATAGCCTTTAGGCAAGATGTAGAGCTATGACGAACTCTCCAGACCTCTGGCAAACACCATCACGATGGACCGTGGTTCGTTTATCAACGTGGGACGTGGAGAAAACACCAGCAATAAATGACATTCGAGGAGCAATATTTCGACATGAATATTGCATTATCTTTCCTTAAAGGCTCAGTCGCATTCATAGTGCGACGAAGGTCAAATTTTGGAGTTCAGACAATACAAAGGGGGAGTTAAAAAGATTTAAAAAAAAACCGACTGAAAGATATTGTAAAAACTACCGTTGTATTTGTCTTATACCTGACAAGTGAATTTGTATATGAAGATGGAACAAAAGTATTCAAGATATTATCAAATAGAAATTAAGATTTTTTTCTAGATTTCTTGTCAGAAATTCATCGTGTTCCGTGTCATAATATTGGCATTTTGTAAACGCGTGACAACGTATGTATTTGTTTTTTAAAAGAACCGTTAAAAAAGAGTAAACTTTAAGCATTCGATTATTGGCTCCTATTTAGTATAATTGACAATAGAATGCCGAATGAAGAAATGGAATTGAGTAATGAACGAATGGAATGTCAAATTGCAGGTCCAATTTTCTCCTTTATTTGCACTTTTCAACCTTTTCATCCTCGATGATGAAGCCTTTATATTGTTAAAGAACGGATGGTATGAGTTCTTGACCATCCATCATAGGTTGCAATTATTCTCACTCTCTTGATAGAGAATTCGATCTATTCCGTCATATAAGGGGGGGGGGGGTCTTTGGAGGAAGGTATGAAGGGCCTTTCGCCTCGTGTGATTTGAGCCTGTAGACCAGGGGCCAGTTGCATATAACTTTTGTTTGCCCGGCAAACTTTATGCCTGAGAATTTCTCTGTGTAAAAGTATATAGCAAAATTGCTCTTTGCCGAATTTTTTTTTTATATATCAAAATGTTTATGCAACGAGCATCGGAATGGGATTCGCATATGGCACGCTGTTCGTCCCACAAAGAAAAAAAATGACCCATAAACTCTGCTTTAGCCAAATTTATATCAGTTACTATTAGTAAACTGAAGTGACTGCCCTGGATATTAGTGGTAATTGACACTCCTCATGGGGCAAATCTTTTATCTGTCAACTTTTAATATTGAAAATGAGTAAAGATTTTCTCATTCTATAAATTAATTATAACTTTTAGTATTCTAAGAATTAAGGCCTTGATCAATCGCTGCAATTCTAAAATAGATCTATATTCGACGGGGGTGTGTGTGATCATGATGTATTTATACACAGATATGTGTAGAACATACTTGTACATGGGCAAAAGAATTTAAGTTCAAATGTTTAAGCTATGCTTAATAGTTCCGTGATGCTAATGGAGTTTCGTCATCGATCTGATAATTATTTATCGGGTGTGTTTTTCATTGATCACACACTTTGTCACATTGTCCAAATGTTGCTCATTAGTGAATTTCATCATTTTGTCGATTATCTGGCTTCTAGGAGATGAGTTTTCGATTCCGCCAAGAAAAAAAAATGTACTTGTTCATCCCATATGCTGGATCAGCGATATCCTGAGGTTCGACAGCTGGTGTTATATATAGAAGATACATGAATAAGTATCTTGCTACCGAAGTTATCAGAAATTCAGCCGCGGGATATAAACATGATTGCTTTGGCGTCGCTTATAACCAACTGAAAAGAAGAAATGAATAAATAACGGAGAAATGTTTGTGCAGGATACAAACACTCTAGATGAGGAACATGTAATTAAATGGGTATTGGAATATGGATTGGAAAGTTTGGAAAGTGCATTCAAAAATAGAAATTCGAGTTTATTTGATTGGAGATGATCGAAGGAAAAAACGTTTCTAGCCGCGTACCACATTCTGGAAAAGGTTTTTCCCTCGCTGGATTCGAAAATGTTATCGGCTTTTGCAAATGGCATGGGTATGATAGACGAGACCACAATACCATTATTATCTTTCTGCTTCTTGCCATCTCTCTCTCTCTCTCTCTCTCTCTCTCTCTCTCTCTCTCTCTCTCTCTCTCTCTCTCTCTCTCACACTTACTCTTTAACTATCTCTGGGCTTTTTGATAACTTTATTTGATATATGAATACCTCATTTCCGTTTTATGTCTTCAAAGTTTGCTCATCAATTATAATCACGTTACTATAAAGCAACAAATGACAAAATTCAGATAACTATACCATGCACAACGAATATTTATTTCTGCCTGTCTGTCTGTCTTTTTCTGTTTCTATCTTTCAACATATAGCATTCATTTTAATATAATGCTACTTGATAATGATTTAGTTCATTAAAAGGCCAATATAAAGCGCCATAAAATGCTTATTGTTATTATTATTATTATTATTATTTATTATCTTTATTATTGTTCTTGTCATTATCATCATTCCTTCCACTTTATTTCCCATACAATTTTGTTTATTGTCATCCCTCACACATATTCTTACGCACCCCTTTCCACCCATTCGCTATTAATAGTTTGCACTGATCCAATCGTTAAGCGTGCAAACTTGCGTCACTTGTTTAAATTACATTCGCTCCACGTCCGTGTGTCGATAGCGATTCACAACCCCGATGGCCATTTTTCTGTTCAATAGTTGATCATTCTCGTCTACCCGGGCCAAACTAATGCAATGTCGTTATCAACCGCTCACAAGGAAAAGTAAGTTCACTGACCAAATACAAGATATTCGGCTTCAAGGTCAGGTTTTGCAGTTGTGTGATCAAGGCAAATAATATACTGACGCATACGATTTGATTTTCTCGTCCCATTCCTGAATTTTCCCGTAAATTCTTGCTCAATCGCACCTTTGCGTTACACGCTCCTGGAAATTAATGTAATGTCAAAGATAATGTAATATGGGTAGGCGAGAGAGATGGTACGTCAAACAAGTTATACGAATTAATATGCTATGATTACTATATAAAATAATGCACTAAATAAGATAGATTGTTTTTAATTCTGAGTTCTGTTTGTTGATCGTCCCGTGGGTTTGGTGAATATTACACGAGTGAAAGTTTAGTAAAGTTCATTTATAGTACTGTAGGGGTACACCAATATATCATGGAATAATCTTTGTAATAGTTATATCCCTCAATCTGACAATGCAGCAAAGATATCAAAGTAATACATTACAAGCGTGAATTCGATACGTCACGATGAAATCAGCACGTGTGCTTGATGTATTGATTGTTACGTCAGCAAGCTCGTTTTATTGCACGACCGTTCAATTATATTATAGAACTTCTTACACAACAAGGACAACGTATATTGTCCATACCCCATTTAATATACTAAAATACAATACAATACAGTGCATTTTTAAATTTTATCCTGCACTTCAATATTCAAGTATAAAATTATCAGATCTTGGGAGCGGCATCATAATAAACAGGATTATCTGATACATTTTGCAAAGCCTGAATGGTTGAGCCATCACTCATGTGCTTTTATCATTGATACTAAATCCTTTTAGCGAGCCTTGGGCGCATTTATTCCAGGGAAGGTGAACTGGAAGATGAATCAAATTCACGTCTAAAATTGCCCTTCAAATACCCATCGAGATTCACAAAAGATGAACAAACGAATATTGGCGACATAGCCAATCTGTCAAGGCTGCTATACCAAGCCCTTGGAAAGGAATTATCCTGATACTCCTGCTGTGTCGTTTTGATGCACGAGAGAGACAAACTATGCTTTATTTTTCATATCTTCAGTAGGTTTCCTTGCCGAAATCTGCAAAAAGAAAATAGTACAGAGCAAAAGTAACCATATATATTAGATGGCAGTAGATACTGATGTCTGTGTAGGTGAAAGGTGTTTGTAGAATTATATGGTTTGGGGGGGAGGGGGTTGGTCGTCATCATTATTATTTCGCCAGATGATAATGTAGTCGATTTGTTCCAATTCTAACCTCAAGACCAGATTTTGGATGACAAAATGATTCAATTGTCAAAATCATATACTTCGTGTCTATATAGAATATGAATGAGTATCGTATTTAATGCTACCATTATATTACCCTAATTTCTTCCAGTCGGTGAAAAGATACAAGAAGACCGATCATTTTTAACGTTAATCGTGTGGACGGCATGTTTCACAGACAAATTATTACTTTTTTGTATAATAATGCCCATAGGCCTATTGTGCAAACGGTTAGAGAATAATAGGTTCGCGTCTAAATTAACTTTACCAAAGTTGTACTCGCAGCAGACCCATGAAAGATTGTATAGTCCACCTTTCTATTTCGGTAAAAAGCGAACACCGCGTCTTTTTTTAAGATAACCCTCCGAGGGGGTAGGAGTGCTCACAAATTAACTAGTTAAGGACAGACGATACTCTATGCATCCCGGGGTTGTATAGCTAGTCTATTTATATCATTTTCCTTCGCAGAAATGGAAACATTCGGTTATTAAAAAACATCGCGTATCATTCACCATGAGGTGCGAGTGAAGTCCTGAGGTGGTGATGCTGAGACGGGTAATGTTGTGATTAGGTCCTGTGCTACTGCTGCTGCTAACAAGCCAGCACCATAGAGGACAATTAAAAGTAATGAGCTGATTTCAAGGAACCAATGATGACCTCCCCTGGAGATATTTAGTCACACAGCTTGCCTGTCATACCACCACCTGTGCGCGCGATCATGTGATAGGCACAATGATGTTTGAGATTGAAGGTAGATGAAATTAATGTTTGCCATGCCCACACATACTATACGTCTTCTTTAGGAATTTCATTGGAATTTAATAGCACGGCAAATATTTGAGATGCAAATTCATAAGCTAGAATATTGATGATTAAACAGTGCATCTTGAGTTAGCAGTAGTTAAGTTCCAAGGTATATTAAAAAAAAGTTTGAAATGTTTGGTCAGTACTGCGAATTTATGTCAGTGCGGATTTTACACCGGTTAAGTTGTGTACAGGAGCGATTTTGTTTTATGTATGTGTGTGTGTATGTGTCTATGTGCGTTTGTGTGTTTAGTGTATTAATTTCCTATTTCTCATTTTTAAAATGTTTTAATAATTGTATTTATATCATTTCATTTTGGTTTGATTTCCCATTTGTTAAAATATCATTACACCCATCCCTGTCAACAGTCACGGAACGGACAATTTACTCTGTATGCCAGTCATACCACATGACTCAGATATAAGATTTAAATCTATATTGCACTTTTTACAACTTATATTGCATGTTTTCTATTACAGAGAAATTACAATTTATTGTTCGTTTTGACGGTTTCATGGATTAGGTGCGATCTACAGTAGATGTGAACACATTGACACTACATTGTGCATGTCTTTCATATTATTTGACAATTATGTTATATTGCACAATTGTTCACGGATTTTTTAAGAGTTATTTTATTCTTTTTCATACCTTGTATACTATACTATTCAAAGGCAATGTTTTTATTAGTATAGGCGATATCATAACCCGAATAACAGAATGAAAGTGTATTGAAATAAACAAAATAAACGAACGGAATCATTTCCACCAATTGCCTTCTGAATTATGTTATTCCCATAGACTTTTTACATTGAATACCCGGTTTCCAGGAGTCAATATGTTAATTGCTTCTAAATTGAATATGGCAAAGTCTAAAAAAGTAATCGCTATCCGTTACTTTTGATTATTTCGCTGCACATTGAATATAAAAACACTGCNATGTGCGCGCGATCATGTGATAGGCACAATTTTTTAGATTAAAGGTAGATGAAATTAATGTTTGCCAGGAACACACCTACGTCTTCTTCAGGATTTTAATTTGACTGTAATATCACGTGGAATCTTCGTGCTGCAGTTGCATAAGCTACAATATAGATGATAAAAAATTCCACATTTTTGTCGTAATGTTTTATTCCTACCTATGTAACAGATTTGTTCAATAACATAATAAAAAGGTCGAGGCCGCTTTGTTCGACCACTGATTACTGTGAATATTTATATACATGTCTGAATTTAGCGTCGGTTGAATTGTGTAGACCCTCGGCTTTAATTGGGACCTTGATGTAAAAATATGTTAACTTTTCTTATTTTGTATACAGGGATATATATAGTGGTTTTCTTTAAATGTGTGTGCATGTTATATTGTTTGTATGTGTTTGTGGGCTTGTTTGTGATAAACGTTCCTGTCTAGTATGCATTTAGTGTGTGTTTAGTGTCTTACTTTCCCATTTCTCATTGAAAAAAAATGTATTTTGATAGTCGTATTTATTCATTTTCGTTTGTGTTCGATTTTAGATTTTTTAATTATAATTTGACCTATATAGCAAAGCCAACCATATAAATAGTCACGGAACAAAGAATTTACTCCGAACGCCATAATGCAGTCATATCACATCACTCGGACTAATATGAGATTTGAACCTGGCTTGCACTCCAGTATTTTTAACCAACTTTGTTATCACTTCTATTACAGAAGAATTACAATTTATTGTTTGTTTTATGTGCTTCATGGATTAGGTGCGATCTACAGTAGATGTGAAAACACTGATATCATGTTAACAGTTCTGCTATTAGTGCAGTCGATGTCATAAACCGAATAACAACGCACTTATCACAATGAAAATATAATGAAACAAACAGAATAAACACTTTAACCAGTTGACTTCTAAACTATGTTTCTCCCATAGACTTCACATTGATTACCCGGTTACCAGAAGTCGAGAGAGATTGTCCTTTTATTATCACCCTCTGATTTGTACACTTCGGCCCTTGGGGCTTAACTAAAAATCTATGAGTAGGTGCGATCTACACAAGATGATGAAAACACTGATATCATGTTAACAATGCTGTTATTAGGGTAGTTGATATCATAAACCGACTAATAACGCACTGTTCACGATGAAAATGTATTGAAATAAACAGAATAGATGATCGGAATCACTTTAACTAGTTGACTTCTGAACTATGCTATTCCCTTAGACTTGTTTTTACATTGATTACCCGGTTTCCACAAGTCAATGGGTCAATTGCTTCTAAATTGAATATGGCAAAGTCTAAAAAAGTAATCGCTATCCGTTACTTTTGATTATTTCGCTGCACATTGAATATAAAAACACTGCCAAATGCAAACACCCTTGTCCTAAATCTCGAAATGGCCGCATTATTTACTTGAAAGTAAAAAAAGGTGTTAAATGGTCGTTACCTATAATCCATCAAGGATCAATCAAGAAGGATTGCCCTTTTATTTTCACCCTCTGATCTGTACTTTCCACCCCTCGGGGCTTAACTATAAAGCCGTCTCAAGGCCCGGGCACACCAAACACGGTACGGCATAACGGCACAGTATTTACGCGCTATCTTGGTTGTTATTGGTCAGCGCGCTCCTCTGCGCAAAGGATGCTTTACAATCGACCAATCACAGGGGAGAAATCGCGTAAAAACCAAAACCGTGCCGTGATGCCGTGCCGTGTTTGGTGTGCACGGGCCTTCAGTCTACTTGATCTCAAGGCGATCTATGACCCGTCTTGTCGTACCGAGCATAATCTACAGTCCGACTTTACGTTTGATTTCAAACCTTCAACATATTCTTTGGCCAACGTATAGCTCTTTCCATTATGAGTAACTTTTTATGTGTTTTTGAAGCTGCATCGCAGAAAGGAAGCTATTTCTTAATTGAATTAATACAACATCTTTTGGTGGCAAACGTTTTTTCGCACGACGTAATTCATTTTTGTATATCGAACGCCAATATACAATGCTTCTTTGTAATGCTATTCAAATCGGAACCAGCTTGTGATTGTTGTGTCCGCACCGCTCAATACACAGCATACGGCTCTATTGTCCTGACCGACTTTATTTTGTGGAAATTTTATATCGTATTATTTTACTCTAGCAATATAATACACAATAATAAACAACATTAATTATATAGCGCTTAATACGAAGCGTTTGTAATTGCTCTGATATTACCCGGCTGCAGCAAGGCTTGAATATTCGGCCCTCAATGCATTCTCGGAATGTCTTCCTACATGTACCCATTTATATCGCCTGGGTTGAGTGCAGCACATAATGAATACATTTCTTGATGAATGAACTTAGCTTAGCGCTAGGATCGAATTGCTGACCTTCTATAGTGTTAGAGCGAAGAGAAGGACCGCTATCCTTCGATTCTTCCACAATCTATCTATTGCCATCCAACATCTCCAAAGCCACATTTTGTGAATAAATTTTACGATATATTGTACCATTGAACAAGGACTAGATGGTTTAGTTGGTCTATTGGTTTCTCCGTTTCCAAAACAAATGTCTTTCCACTGTTTCATCTTACTCTCATAATTAATATTTTACACCATTTTAAACCTGTATTTATTTGCATTTTGTTTGAAATAAAATTAATAAAATGAAAATTGATTGTGGATACAGTTCACATGCATGTTGAAAAACATAAACGTTGTTAAACTCAAAACGAGAATTTCATTTCTCATTAAGATAAAAAGAAAAAGAATGAAACGTCGTTCCGTAAAGAATAATCCAATTTCTAAATTCACTTCCTCTATAGAATGCTGCATGTGTATCGGCTATGGACCAACTTGCTATAAGATATCTCTCACCGAGATATGCTGTTTAGCCTGACACTCCATGTCAGATGTTTTGATGACATGGAATGGATTTATACCCCCGGGCTGATAAAACAGACATAAGTACTATATGTATCCACCGCCGCCATGTAATGGATACCATTATGACCCTTTCTAACGTATTGTGTTTCGACATCATGTCAACCACTGTTTTCTTTTCCATAATGAGTTGCACTCCCCCCACCCCCCCCCCCCCCCCCAAAAAAAAAAGGAACACAAACCACAGAAACACAAACGACAAATCCCGTCCGTTAGCATACATTTACTTCAGGCCAACAAATCGATCTTTGTGGTGCTGCACTTAACCCAGGTGAGGTGAAAGGGTATCTCGCATGGACATTTTATTCCTTGAAATGCTAGTGATCCGGGATGACCACGGCTAAATCCAGGGTAATCATTAGAGATCATAGTACAATAACCCATTGAGCACTCTGCAGAGCGGTTACATGGGCTTCATGAACATCGTGTAATAAATTAACATGGCTGAGACAAAACATGCACACTATTCTATTAAGTTGAATTCATGTAGGTTTAATCAATCAATGTTTGAATGTGTACTTCACTTCAAAAAATGTGTGCTAATGAAGTGGTAGTAATATCACCATTACGCAAAAAAAAATACACGTGACATAATGGTAGCCTTTGGTAATTTAGTATTAGAAACTACTTCGTGCCTCGACACTGTAATGGGTATCCTGAAATCTCATGGTAAACATCTTTCAACATATGTAACACAAAATGAAATAATATCAGCCATTTTACTCTTACGATGGTAAATACCCGTAATTTGAAATGCTTAAAGAACAGAATGATATTCGAACTCTTCAATAGAAGTTTATCACATGAAGGGCATGTTGCTATTGTAATGAAGTTTGAAAAACAAATATCCAAATTTCTTAATATCCAAAGACGTTAGAAGATGGGATGTGATGTTTGACATTCTGCATTTAAAAGGGTTGAGATATAAATCCATGATATAAATAGCAAGAATAATTCCAGTTACTACAAATAAAGTTGGGGTTGACTATATCAAAAGAAATTCTATCGCATGTTAAATCATTTTTATTTTTTTTGCGGTTATGTCATCGCACGAAATAAATTTGGAAAAAGAAAATTTGTGTTGCAGTGACAATGGATATAAAAATCTCATAATACGGATTGGAATAAGATTGTAGTCTGACATTTTGATCCGAAGTATTAAAAGTGCAAAAGTATTTGCAATTGCCACCAAACGTGACATGTTAGCCCAATTTTAGACCGGTGTAAAAAATACTGAAACATATAGCCGTTATCCATCAAAGAGACCGTCAAAATCTCGAGAGGTGGAAAGAGAGATTATACATTATCCCTGTCCTGCCACTATCGCTGAAAGTAAATCTCCTTCACCCTACGGGTTCAGACATGTAATGTCAAAAGCAGCTGAACGCCCAACGCAAATACTCTCCATACGATCCTACGTTAGGGTACGCTTGGCTCACGCGAGTTACCGTCGAGCATATGCCAAGTTCTATGGTTATAGACGTGAGTCCCATCGTATTTATGTGTGACGTGGTCATTAAAGGGGAACTTCACCCAGACATTGATGCACTCTCAGTGGATGAAGAAAAATACAATGGCCAATCTGTGTAGATTTGAGCAAAATCCAACAATCCATTCAAAAGTTATGAATTTTCAAATTTTTTTTTATTTAAACTCCTCATGGGCTCTTTAAATTTGCAACGTACAGGCACAAAATGCCTGCCAACATGGAGAACTCTGCATTCACTTTGTACACAGAATTTCACATTTTCTTCTTTTTCTAGAAAAGTAGACAACAAATCAAGAAAATTCATTTCAAAATGCATGCAGAATCAAAATGTCCATATCATACTTGAAGAGAAAATTACAATTTTATAACTTTTGAATGGATTGTCAGATTTTGCTCAAATTTTCACAGATTGACCATTGTATATTTCCCCATCACTTGAGAGCACATTAATGTCTGGCTGATGTTCCCCTTTAAGTAAACAAACTATACACTGGGAACACGTTGGCGATAAACGGAAATGTGTGACTGGTCCTTTAAACGAGTGCAGGTGAGCAAATACACTTTAAAAACCTCTTTTGGATGCACTCAAACAAAGCCTAACATATGACCCGAAGAATGATTTTATGAACTCCATGTAATTGCACAAATCGTCCGTTGCATTAGTCTGAACACATGTGTTTCAACATTATTTCCTTTTTAGCATCACATATCATTTTATTAAAACTATAGTATAACAAAAAAAAAGGTTTGTAATAATGATAGTAGGTTAATAAAGAGAGAGAGAGAGAGAGAGAGAGAGAGAGAGAGAGAGAGAGGGGGGGAGGGAG
>BQKZ01000536.1:148634-176183 GCA_036244855.1 Temnopleurus reevesii | reverse complement strand
CGATTCCCATCTCTTTGACTTTCACACGTAGGCCACTTTCCGCCTGACCGCCCCCGACACTCTGTAATTTACACATGTGTATGAATTTAAACCTCTCATTTTTAACATAACTACACAAAATATCATTCTACTTGTTATCTTTATGAAAGCATGAATCATTTATCATTCCAACTTACTTCTTGTTCGGCATTCTAACAGCTTCATTTCAGCTAAATTTGGACATTCATTGACTCAATCTTTGAAGAAGAACATCATTTCTTCACGCTGACGGCAAACTGCGCTGACCTTTGATCTTGTCTAATCAAAGGCAAATCAAAAGACAATGAAGTGCGCTGACCTTCTATCTGGTCGCCTAAAAAGGCAAATCAAATGCGAAAATAGGTTTGCTCGGCAAACCACGTATAGATGTGACTTCCCTCGACTGCTATCCAATCCTCTCTTCCGAGACATACTGTTGATTGTCAGCTTTTGATGCTACAAACTGTGCTTTCCGAGTCATTCGGCTGTCACTCAACCATGACAAATCGATATTGATTTCTCATGCAAATTTTCAACTGGAAATTGCAATAGGAGATTCCCGTTAGGAGTTTGGCCATGTGTTTCAAAAAGCAATAAAAACGTCCTGATTTTAATTGAAATTACATTTTGCAGGTCGTAAAATGTTATAAAGAATTACAAACATGTATTTCAAATGGTGTGATGACATTACAGTTTAATGAGCGCATTAGGCAAATGGATGAAATTATTTTACAAGAAAAGTGTTTTTCACAGGTCTCGACAAATCGTTAAACAGCCCTGGAAGTTTTGACAATTGTAGGAGGGATTGGAGGTTGCTGCGTATGATCAGTTGACACACTTCTTTGCATTGTTAAGGGAGAAAATCTAGGTTGCAACTATACTCAGTTTTGATGTCTATGTGACAAAGTGAAAGCTAAAATCCTGATGATGACAATGATGGAAATTGCTTACATTAATTGAAAAACGTGTGATATGGTGATTACCGTCTCATTAGGGATAAACCTTCTAAATTATGCATTAGACTCTTTAAGGATTATTGACAGAAAATTGATGGATACCATTTGAATTGATGGGATGATTTCTAACAGATATAGCATGTATTATTTAGAAAACATTTCACATTTACAGAAAGAAAATATGCTCATCAAAAATAATTCTTAACTGCAGATTCGCTGACACTTAGCTTCCTTTATTCCGGAATGACCCAGATTTAGATGCTCGAAAATGTAGAGCAGGCCTCTACATTTCTTGATGTTAACCTTTTTTGTATAAGCTAGACGCCCTACTTCATAAGACACATTGATCAAATATGTCTAAATCATCTTAAAGGTATCATGGTGATCTCTTATTGAGTTTAATCGAATAGTTTTTTCCCAACAAATTCTTAACTCTTAAAAATACACAGGAATTACTTTCCCGTATTACAAAAGGCCGTTCTGGAAGTGGTTGTTTACGCCTCCGAAATCAATAAAGTTTTATATGAAGTCAAGAACAGAAAAATTTCAAGCGTGTCTGTCTGTGACAAAGAGAAACTGTTTGGTTTGTGACCTTATTCAGTAGTTCCACATCTACTACAGATTAAAAACTAGTGTTTGCGTAGAAGCGCGCTATCTGTCTCTTCCTACTCTCTCTTTTTTTCTCTCTCTCTTTCTCTCTTTCTCTTTCTCTCTCTCTCTCTTTCTCTCTGTCTCTCTTTCTGTCTCCCCCTCGCCTTCTCTATCTTTCTCTTTCTCTCTCCTTCTCATTCTCTAATCCTCCGTAACTTTTAGTTTTATTCTCTNCTCTCTCTCTCTCTCTCTCTCTCTCTCTCTCTCTCTCGCTTGCGCTCTCTCTCTCTCTCCCCATCCCCTATTTCTCTCGCTCTCTTTTTCTCTTTCTCTCTCGTTCTCACTCTCTAGTCCTCCGTAACCTTTCCACTCTTTTCCTTTCAAGAGTCCGTATTTTCCGCTGCATCTCTCTTCTCATTCTTTTTCTAATCCCATTCATCATGTTCATTTTTTTTCTCTCTCGCTACCAACACTTTTGCATTCACATTAATCATTTCAACTTTTTCGTGTTTTCACTTTATCTCATTTTCTCTATCGTTCTCACATTTTCTTTATGTATGTCACCCCTCTCTTCGCTTTTTATGCCTATCTATCCTTTTCTTGCTCTCCATTTCTCTTGTTTTCCTTTCAAGATCAACTTCCATCCGGTCATCCACCGTTAAATGAAAGAGAAAGAGCTACACGTGGGTGACTGATTCCCCGTTATGTCTGTCCCATCACTAATTATCCTGGTTGAGTGTCTTGGGATACTCCTCGTTTGTTTTAACGTATCATTCCGAGAGTAATATTACCAATTAAAGTCAGGCAATTGTCCCAGAGATAGTACTCTAGACAAATCACAAGCTAGGAGTGATGCCCACACAGCTCCTGAGGCCTGTAACATTAAGATGCAATTAAACTTACGATAGATATTAATCGTAAGTCTATGGCAAGACGTGTACTACAGAAATACGATTCATTTTCAATTTATTGTATATATTCTATGTTACAGGCCTCTGATATGGCAGATCACACGTATACCCCCGTGAGACTTTGAAAATAAGTGCAGTTTTTATTTTTGGAGTGACGTAATTTGAGTATCATTAGCTTTGCTTCACATATCGGAAGTGAATTATTTTCTGCAAAGTTAAGGCTAAAGTTGTGTGCTTGGCATTCTAGATAATGTTTGACAATTTCATGCAAAGGTGATTACGTTTTTGTTACATTATATACCCTAATAGCAAACATTGGCAAATTAGAAACGGTTATATCTAGCATGTCTAGAGACCAGTTTAGAAATAGTTCTTTAAATCAACAACACAAGCAATATATGTTGGTGTATGTGAGTGTATCATAAGACAGACATATTTGGGTAGAGAGAGAGTGACAAAGGAGGTGTTGCTCAAAAGTTGCAATTGATCGCAAGTTGCAGTTGATCGGAATACGCCAATCAAAATCGTTGTTTCATGCGCGTCTACTTAAATGCACACACCGTGCGCGAATGAAAATGAGCGTTATAATTTGAAAAGTTGCAGTTGATTTGCAGTTGATTTTGAGCAACACCCCATTAGAGAGATACTGAAACAGTCAGACAGACAGGTTGTCAGGTGAGATGGGGTGAGATCTTGGGATGAAGGAGGGAAGATGAAAGCAGATGGCCATGAGCAGTTGATATCTTAATCATTAATTTCACGGTCAAAGGCAAGTTACAAAGAAGCGGCGCTTTAGGAGTATCATCATAATTGTATCGCTTTCAGAGTAACCTTCGGAAAAATTTGAGGTTATCAATATTGATTGCCTTCTAGCGCATCCTCACTTTAAGCCAATGGACTACTGTCAATTGGTTACATTAATTTTACCCTTTTAATGTTCATGGGAGAGGGGATTTTGCGAGAAGTTTTTATAACAATCAGAAGAAAATATATTTGTTTATATTGCAGAAGTAAATACTCATCGATTTCATACATATTTTTTTTTCGTTTATAAAGACAAGATAAAGCGAATTTCATCTTTTCGAAAGCGCGGTCGTAAATATATTATATTTGAATTTGAACGAATCCGCGCATCGGTCTAAAGCAACGACTAGCTCAATCGGTACAGCATTTGTTTAGCTTGGAATGAAGCTACCCCTTATGGTATTACTCTGAATTTGTAGAAAAGTATTGTAATTAGTGATGCAGTGGTCCTAACCCTCGCCTTTCGTGCAGAGATCCGCAATTCGAGTCCCATCCATGGCGTTAATTTCCTTCAGCAAGAAATTATTTCATACTGTGCTGCATTCAACCCAGGTAAGGTGAATAGGTACCGGCAGGAATTTATTCCTTTAAATGCAAAAGCACCTAAGCCGTGGCCGGGTAATGTTATTGGATAATTTGCTTCGCGCCTCTGATGAAGCGACTAGAGAGGTGGCGTATTAAAATGCCATATATCGTTATTATTATCATTGCATAGTGTTAGTTGTAGTGAATTTTTCAAATCTATAACTCATGCGTAAATGTGTGCTGTTTGTACGCACCGATTTGCGACAGAACAGCTATATGGCTATAGTTGATGCAAATGCATCCGTCTGTCCGTGTTGAGATAAATAAATGTAGAGAAATCGGTAAAAAGGCGATTCGGGCACATTGGCTTACTTTTCATCGTGCCCTCTTGTCGTCTGCACCTTCAATCAAACAGGTTCCCCTTGTCACCCCCTGACCCATTTATTTGTTTTATCAGCGCGTATATCCAAAGCTTCGATGGGAAAACAATCTATGCAATCGACTGTCGAATTGGATCAAATAGGACATGACGGAAGTATGTCGAACGACAGGGTTCGTGCAACCCCTTTGTAATTAATGCACTCTTATGTGGATTAATTCATATTTTGCTAATAATGATCATGATAACAATACAACTAATGATAATTATAATAATAATAATAATAATGATATTAGTGATGATTATAACAACAATAATAACATTACTAATGATGACAATAATACTACCACAATGAAATTTGTAATCAAAGAATGACATTGATATAAAGATGTCGGTGATTCTCTACCTTATGCATAGAGCACGAAATTAAAAAAGTGTACATAATTATGATAAAGAGACCAATTTACCAGGAATGTAATGTAATCCTTAATTTACTCCCTCATTGCGTTATCTATTTGATGGTCTTTCCATTCAATTTTGAAGAATAGCTTAGTATCTTTATGAAATAGTTTCAATGCCACAGTATTTATCATAACAGCTGTTTGACCCCTTTTAGTTTATCGCCAACGTCTGCTCAAATTGCGCTCATGAAGCTCCGTGCACGCAGAAATAACGTGGAGTGACGCCTAGCTGACGCTCACCCGTACATAAAGGTTCAGTGTTAGAGGAGCGCCTTCTACGTCGGCCAAGAGTCTTCTCTCCGTATTCCTGCGTTCGCAGAGCGTCATGAACGCTGAACAGACGTTGAATGGTAGACTCTAATAATCTCCGCATTCTCTCAAAGTCTCTCCACTGACGATGTATCGAGTACGGTCCGCGATAGCAGGATCGATACCTCTCAAGTCAATTTAGCGTACTTCCTTCTTTCCCTCGCAAATTCATTGCTTCCCACATTTGTCCTAAAATACTTCAAAAGAGAAAAGGCGCCTCGGAGAAAATGCTAAAGGAATGGCTCGTTTTCTAAATCGCTTTATCGAGGAAAAGAGTTAACACAAGATTGATGCTGTAGAAATCGAATTACACCACCAGTGTGCGAGAGAAACTAGGATATTCAACATCACTTTTCACTTGCAAATCCTTTAGCTATATTGAATATCCTCCTTTTAACCGCTAATCTATCCATTTAACCTCTCAAAGATAAAAGACGGACACAGAGAGTGACGTGTATGATGGATTATTCTAAGTTAAAATGTATATTTGATATCTCCCTTTTTAAATCTAACTCCTCATGTTTTTCTTTTAGTAGCTGCTTAGTTGAAAAAAGAAAGTGAGCAAATGCTTTTAACCAAATTCATTCATCTTTGTCACGGAGGTAGGTTGGAGTCCCTAGTGACATTTCCAAAAACAACAAATATCCAACGTTTCGTCTCTCTCGTGTGATGTTTCACCAAGTCAATGAAAACTTTCAGAACCACTTTACAAGCGACTGGTATTCGTTCTTGAGATGAGTGATCGAAAAAAATTCTATAAATACCCTCTTCACATTGCCAAATGTTAAGATTATCACTCCATTTACATTAAGCCGGTGATCAGCCAGTGAAGAGTCTGATAAGGAGCACCGACCATATTCTAGCTGTCCTAATTTTGTGTTCCAAACGTCTTGAAAATGGGTCGTCTTTATTTTCCTCTTCTTTTTATGTTTTACAGAGAAGATTACGAGTGCCATTCCTTCAAGTGCAAAACATTGATAATTGTTATAAATTTTGTATCTACTTTCTAAATTGTTACTTTACTGAGTCAAAATCGATGTTTTCAAGTAATTAAATATTTCGTGAGTATTTTGCCGAAACATTTAACCCTTTAGTAATTCTAAACCCGAAAATTGTTCAGTTTAATGCCCCGGTCACATAGCACCCCGGAAGTAACATGATTCACCCCGACTCTTTTTTTTAATTCACAGTTAACTGCCTCAGAACAACGAGTCGGGGTGAATCGTGTTGCTTCCGGCGTCCTATGTGACCGGGGCCTAAAGACGGTCACACAGCATGGATAAAGACCGACTCACACATTTGTATTCTAACCTGCGTCGGCCCAACATTTTCTCAAAATTGAAAATGCTCTTCCTGAGCGCACAAATTCGCGGATCAGACAGTGGAGTGACACGGGCTGAGAACGCAAAGGTGTGAGTCGGCCTTAAAGTATGTCACTTGATTCATTATTCATGCAAATCCCCTTTGCCCAGGAAGCTTCTTATACACTCCCATAAAGGTCAACAGATTTTGCATAAGTTATGCGGCCCTGTAGACATTGATATCAAAACACGTTATATCTTTGAAGATGATGGGTATATGTATGTACTTATTATATAATTTTGTAATTTATTGCAGATGGTGCTGTATTTGTGTTGTAGTACAATTCATTTTGTGAGTAAAATTATTCACATTTTATTTCTGTTTACTGATCTTTCTTTCCTTATGACTCGTTCACATATCTTTTTTGCCAAGGTATGCCTCATTTAAAGTGTACTGTTAAAATGGTCTGCATGCGCAGAAATTCGAAGGGCCGACGCTTAGCTAAAAGAAATAAGGTCTACGTACATTGAGCGGAAGCCGAATAACAAACCATGTTCAAACTGGTATATATAACAGATTAACTCATGTTGATATTAAGTAACAGGGCTATTGGGCAGATTTGTATCTATGAAACGATTTTTGTTTCTATATCGATTCTCAATGTCAAATTCCTCAAGTTTATTCTAAAAGAAATCTCAAAGTATTACAGTATTTGTGACAAGGCTTGGTATTGAATGTGTCTTTATTTGAATGCTATCTTGAAAAAAAAAATATTCATACAAAGCGGTTGCCAAGAAACATATACCCAAACTTAGAAAGCGGTTGCCATGAAACATATACCCACACTTAGAAACCACCAGCACGCACTGTGGGCAGAACAGATGAAGGATTTGGACAAATTAAACACCTTCCACTCAAACAATCAAAATATAGCTAGATGTGCACATACCCCCCCCCCCAAAAAAAAAAAAAATCCTTTTGTTATTCTGCAGATTAATGTCGAATGTGTGTCGCACCCGTTCAGTGAATAAACAAAGAAGATAATCTCTTGTGTAGGTTTGAAGGTTTGAATGAAGTTGTGTGCTTGGCTTTGTCTTGTTTATTTTGTCATGGTTGTCCCTTCTGCCAACAGGTGACCAATCGACAAAATGGATTTTGCCTTTCAACGATATAAAGCAGTACATGGAAGCGAAAATATCCAAAACCGAGAACTTGTCTCAGATAAACAAGCTCATGCAAAAGATGAGTATGACTAAAAGGAATCATGACAAGACTGTGTTTTTGTATCTATTTAAAGTCATCTTGTTGGACAACCGTCTTTCTTGTTATTGTGGGAATTAAAAGCTACCGTAGTATATGAACGGCAGATGAAAGATAACATTCATGCGGGTTATTGACTTTGTTCATGCTTTTACTTCGATTTGAAAGGTTTGACGTTACTGTTTAAATGTGGAGAAGAAAGAAAATGTTTCTCATTTGATAAGAAATATTGACCTTGGAGCCCTTTATGTAATGATAAAGATGTCATTTTGTACCGCTTCCAGACTAGAGGCGTTGTTTTCGTCAGGAATGCAGAAAAGATGCGGTGCAATGCCCTTGAAAATATTTCTTTCAACGGATTCATAGTCATGCTTCTAAGATGTGACGAGAAATTATAATCTCAAACGAATATGACTTATTTGCTCAAGAATGAACGTACGTTCAGCAATTGCAACATTATCGACATTTTCTTTGATCATGCACCAAAATGTCGAATCATAATGAAGCAATGTTCACGTAGCCCTTTTTGTGTTTTCCTTTTGCCTTCAAAGCGTTTTCTTTATACTGTACGGTTATAACATCTTCACATATTCCATAACTGTAAAACATATTGAGCATAAATTGTGGCTCTATGTAAGAAAATTCCTTGCAAATATTTTCCCAATTACCGTCCTTAGTATTTCATCTTGTTTATGCATTGATTCTTCCATGTAGTCCTGCATTCCAACACCGTTCGTTTAAATACCGCATTTTCAAAGTCTCAAATGACCGGGAGATAAATGTTCTTGCTTGATTAACTTCTGTATATTTTACCGAGTTTAGCTTTCCCGCGTTCCAACACGAACTCCCGACTCACACCTTTGCGTTCTTAGCCTGCGTCGGCCCAGCGTTTTTTAAAATTAAAAACGCTACCTTTACGCAAAAAGACGCAGGTCGTACGGTGGACTGACGCTTGGTGTACGCTCGTTAAGCACAAGCCTAAAGTCAGTCCACCGTCTGATCTGCGTATGCTGCGCCTCCAGGGAGCCTTTTTAATTAAAAAAAAACCGCTGGGCCGACGCTGGCTAAAAACGCAAAGGTGTGCGTCAGCCTTTGGAGGAACTGCGCATGGCATGAAATGAAGTAAATGTTGTTTTTATTCAAGCAATATGCCCCAGGCAATACAATGAACAAGACTCTCGGTGTGTCCATATGCCTGGCTTGACCTTTGTGGTAAATGGAGTGTTGATGTTAGAAAGCAATCTTGTACTTGAAGCGGTTGCATTTTAAACTTGACAAAAAGAAATGTTTTAACCAGAGGGCCTATATCATTTCAGAATTTTTCCAATGCTGAAAGTTGGGACAATTAAGCCTTAAGTATGAATGATCCAAACTTTCTCAAAAAGAGAAGCCTTAATCATTATCTTTGAAGAGAAAATGTGCAAAATCATTTTATTCGGGTTTGAAACTATACATTTCATTGTATTTCAGTATTAAATCACAAACAATTAACTCATCGCAAGTGTTGCATTGTTGTTGTTTTTTGTTTCGTAGAATGAAAAAAAAAGGTAGGCCTTTCTAAATCGTGCTTGGTTATATACAATAAGAAAATGCATTGGCGTAAAGTTGAAGGTATTTGCTATGTAATAACTTCATATCTACTGCAGATTCAATAAATAAAATAAGAATAATGTCTTCTCGAGTGAGTCTATTGATTCTGGTATTCACTTGTGATACGTTTTCATGCACGTGTGTGTGTATATGCATGCATGTGTGTAAGAGAGAGACAGAGAGAGTGTGTGTGTGTGTGTGTGTGTGTGTGTATGTGCGTTTTGTTGTTTTGCACGTGCATGTGTGTTTATATAATGTGAGATGGTGTGGGTGCTGCGTGTTTATATGTGCATGCATGTTTGCGCATGCGCAACAAATTGACGTGGAGAAATTTAAAAAAAAGAGAGGAGGAGATAACTTCTGATGTGGGGTATTGCAGGGAAATATACGCCACGTTTAATATCAAGCATAAAGATCAGTTTCGAAAGAGATGGCGCTTCAGATATTTAACTACTTTGTGAGCTGCAGTGAAAATATTACCATAATGCCATTTTTCTTTAGCAAAAGAACATGTTCATAGTTTTAATAAAATCGATCTAGAAATGACTAAATTGTCGTGAAACAAAAATGACAACATGTGTCGCCCTTCCCATCATAAGATCACATCAATTGCAAAATGAATGTGAAATCACAAACCGCACACAATACCAGCGGACACTCCATCCGACCCAGCCCGGTCGGCCGGAGGTCGATTCATTTAGCGATTCATAGAAATAACGGCTTATTGGCATTTTCAAAGAAAATAAGAAAATACGCTAGAATACCTGCGAAAACCTTCCCTTTCCCTAATTGTGTACACAGTTATCAGGTTATATTCAGGCATTTAGGCACAATAAATGTTATTCTTTAATACATAAGCTCGTTTACATCAATTTCTGCATCTCGACCATTACTATAATCTATACCTTTAAGCTTCTATTCTCGATCATTCAGGGGGGGGGGGGGCAAAATAATGAGCAACAATCAATAGCATACACCTGCATTAGTGCTAACTGCCTCCTGGCTTGCCGCCACAAACTGTTGCTATATCCATCATCCAAGGCTTCTTACCTGTCATGCGAATAATTGATGCAGAAAATCTGAAGCTTAGACTGTTAATAGGCTTCATTACTCAACGTACTGTGCTTGAATAGAGCAACTAGGACATGTATTATATTTGGATTTTATTTTTCATTGTGCAACTTCATAATAGCGGTCATAACCAGACCACTTAACGCCTGCAAATGATCTTCAGAAAAAAAATCCGAAAGTTTAGCTCGTCGAGGCAAATAAAGAGGAAGTATAGAGCAAGAGAGTGAGATTAATGGCAACATGCGTGTGGTTTGAAAAAGCTGTCTTCCAAAAATAAAAGATTTATAGAACTTAAAATGTCAATGGTTATTTTTATGTACTGACAGGGATTCCGGAGCTGAGAGGATCCTGCTAACGATCCACCTCATAAAAATATAACACTTTCAATAACAAAGAAACGGTGTGAAATCGTTAAAATCTCGTGGACAAAGTATAATACCGTATACAACTCCTCATACCGACTTGACGGTGGAATTTGGGGAAAGCACCTGGTCACATTTCAGATTAGCGTCTGATGGAATGAGTACCGCAACATATGTTACTTTTCAAACACTAATAATACATACTAAACGTATCATTCATCAGTAACACGATATAATGATAAATAATAATAATCATAATAAAAATATGTATAAACTATTTCCGCAAAATAAAGTGGGTCATGGACAATAGAGCCATACGCCGTTTATTGAACTGTGCGGACATAACAATCACAAGCCGGTTTCGATTTGAATAGCATTACAAGGGAGCAATGGATTGGCGTTCGACTTAACTTTACGGAAATATATCATATCGTGTTCAGTCAAGTATTAACCACAAAAGAAGATAGGAAATAAAAGTGTAATCATCTGCAGTTATGTTTCGATTGAAGAAAAATTGAGCCAATTGAATAAGTTTTGTAAATCATCGGTCTTGTGATCACCGATTTAGAGATATATAGATAATCCTGCTAGAGTGTGCTGTTCGGTGGTTTGAATAAAAGATTACCATGACAAGATCGGTAATATAGTGATATGTTTTTTGAAGAGGTTCATCTGATTGGTAAATCTATAATAATAGCGAATTTCATTAATTCACAATCAAATGGAAATTCCATTTGATTGTGAATTAATGAAATTCGCTATTATTAGTGATATGTTTTATTATTGAGCACGAAATTTTCTAAGAATTCACATTCAGTGAATGAACTTTTTACCACTCCAATGTGTGCGAGGCTTTCCCATTTGAGTGACAGCAATGCAAAGAGAAATAAGGTTTTGCGATTTTCAAAGATAGACGACATTTACTTCTGATGAGGCAGTCACACCTCGGGTGACCCCACGCTGATCCAAATTGAATTATCTTGAATTCAAACTATACACTATAAATCAATTATTTGTTAAATCCATGAATTTGTATGGTCGATATTGAGAAAAACTAACCTTCAAACATCTTTTCTCAAACGGAATAAGACATCAATAATTACCAATTTGCTGACGCAATTTCAGAGCAAGGTGGGATCAATCGGTTGGTGTGACTGCCCTTTTAAAGTAGGTCCATACACCTGTCATTTCAATTTAAACTTTGTCAGGAGTTCTAAAACTACCCACCATGTTCTTTTTTTATATATTTACCCTCGACGTGGCGTTATTGGTGAAATGTTCACGCTGCTCTGCTTCACTATCCAGCATGTTCTTTTTCGGATTTCAATATAAAATGAGTTGAAAGATAACAGTCAAAACTATAGCCCCTTGTGTACTATATGACTAGCAATGTGTGTAGGTCATAAAGATCATAGGAATGTCCAGTGAAATGATATTATTCATAATCTTGGTTTAGTACAGTGGCCTGAAATATCATTTCGGAAAACTTGCGAATAGGACATCATAAGAATATTATTTTGTTCTCGGATAAATTTCAATTGTCAAGGTTGATCCAAGAGTAAAAAAAAATGCAAAAACGCACATCACAAATACATGATATAAAATTGACATATATGTTTTTTTTATTTAATTTCATTGTCCATTTCAATAACATTTTCAAAATTTGAACATGAAATGTAATAAATTGCAACTGATATCGATTGACAATTACAGCAACTTAAACTTCACCGTGAATATTGTGGGTGTCGCTGATTTCACAACATCACTTTTACCGGCGTCATTTTTAAATGACCTATGCGGACATTTCTGTGATGCCAGAGTATTGCCCGGATGTTTACATTTCCTATGACGTCATAAAAGAAAGTTCATTGCATATCGCATGTTATATGAAAGGTCTCTCTTAATTCAGTTCACCTCATCTCGATGTCTTACTGGAGGTCAAAACTCTTCCATCGACCGATTATTAAGACTGGTAAGAACTTTTCAAATAGGACAAGAGAGATTGGTCCATTTATTACTATTTACCAGGGAAATTCGAGACGATAGATGCGTTCTAAGGGACCATCAATCAATGTCTTTATATTCATCATAATCCCTTTTTTTCTCTCTATCTATCAGCAAATAATGCGCATTCATTTCTATCAGCTTATTCTTGAGCAATCCAGTCAATCCCATAACATACGGACATATCGAAAGCCGCATCGTTTTCAAAACATCAGGGCCTATTTCAAATGTGACCTTGCTCCATCGAAATTGTGTAAACACAATGCCCCATCGGATTGCGAATATGAATATGTTTTAAATATCTTTTTAGTTTATGGTGTTTAAAATTAATTGCATTCGTTGCTTGTCTCCTATCCGATTTATTTATTATTCACATCCCTCCCCCTTTCTCTCTCTCTCTCTCTTTCTCTCATTCTACTCTCTCTCTCTCTCTCTCTCCCTCTCTCTCTCTTTCTCTCTCTCTCTCCCCTCTCTCTCTCTCTCTAAATATACCTCTCTCTCTCTCTCTCTCTACCCCTCTTCCCCCCTCTCTCTATATATGTATATCTCTCTCTTTATCTGCTCCTTATTTTTCTGTCATTATCCTTCTCACTTACCGATTTTATTATTCAGTTGACTAGAAATCCTCTCTACATAAGAAATCTGATAAGATCGATTACTCAATTAGACACAAAACTGTCAAGCTGCAAAGACATTTCCTTGCAAAAGTATTAATGGCTCATCAAGATTTCTCTCATATATGCATCAATTCGATGTCTGAATTTTTTAAAAGGAACATGATGGTCGATGGAATAATAAGAAATATATAATATCTTATACTTGATTCTATTTTGTTTAAATTGCTTATCATTTAGACGTTGGTCTTGTTTTTTTCGTCCTATCATCCCAATTATCTGTTGACCAGAGGTATGGTCGGGTATGTATTTCATGATAGCTGAAGGCTACTCCTTCTGTTGTAGATCATTCTGTATCCTTTAAGGGCAGCAGACAATCAGTTACCTATTATCCTCATTCGAGTAGCATCTAGTTACAGGAATCTCTTGGAGCGTATGAAGTAAATTGGTTCCACAGAATGACTAGGTGGCAATGAAGACCCCGAGATTTTGTTTGTTAACCCATTGGCAATCGGAACCTGCCGATTCATGTACAAAGAATATGAGAATATTACAGAATTCAGTATTAAATTGGTTAACTTCTTTAAACGTACATAAAAAGAGATAACGGATGTGCTGGAGTAGTGAGCTCTGTGGAATCAACCAAATACGTTGTTCCGCAATCATTTATTTTCAAGACTGGTTTAAGCGGAGTATATTGTCCATCATCTATTTTCCTTTATACCACAGTCCTTCCCGATAATGCATGTCCATTTTTTTCATATTTTGAATAAGCTGTATTTCTTATAAAAAAAAAAGAAATCAACAAACGAAGACCAATATTGCATTCTAAATTACCAGCATACATTACATAAAACAGCAATAACAATTATGAATTCTTTAAAGTAGATGGAAAATGAAAATATCTTTTATCTGTCTGATGTAAAATCAAAAGTATATCATATAAAGGTTTTATGACTAATTGTCTTTATTCTCCTGCAACCGTTTGTGACCATTAATATTATTATATTTTTTAAATTTTCACTATTTTTGCTATTATTGGTGTTACTAGAATAATTAATGTTATCATAATCATTGTCATTATAATTCTTATCGTAATCATCATCATTTTACCTTCTAAAAGGTGTCGATTGACAAGAAAAGATAGATTACGAATGCATTTACCGAAAAGACAAAAGTTAATTTACAGCGACCTAATTCATGTAATTGGGGAACCAAAGGTGTAATCAGATCTTCAACGTCCCAAATACTTCTGATTCGTATAAGACCAGCCTCAGCAAACGCATCGTCAGAAAAGCACACACACTTTCACTGAACCGATCGATCACGCACACACACACACACACACACACACTCACACAAATATGTAATCGAGTGTGCGCAAAAGCAGTTTACACATAATTTGCTATGTAAACATGCCCGTACATTCACCTAATCACACACAAGCCAGAGTTAAGTTATGAACCATGACATGACACGATATAATCCTTGTTATGTTTTTTTTTATACGGGATGCAAACTTGTACGGGCTGCCATAGCCTTTTTTTTTTTGTATTCCCGAGACATGCTTTTGTATTGTCTGAATAAATAGACTAAATTAAACTAAACTAATATATTTCCCCAAAATTAAGTCGAACGCTAATTCAATGCTCCTTTGAAATGCTGTTGAAATCCGAACCGGCATGTGATTTTCTGCACAGTTCAATATATATCGTACAGATTTATTGTCCCATGACCAACTTTATTTTACGGAAATAGATTATATCGTGTTACATGCACTTCCCCCATATATTGTACATACACATACACAAACATACATACATACATACATACACACATACGCACACACAGCGAGTTACAGATTACCCCCACCCAAAGGCACACCCGTTCATAATGAACACACACACGCACAAACGTATCGTACATCGCTCTCTGTAACCCCATCCTAACTAGGTCATTGGTAACACTAAGCAGTCTCTTGTCTCCCATTCGTCTACACAATGACGTAGGTCCTTCTTCCATCATTCATGTTTGTATAAATTTCTCCACTCCGTATTTTTGTCAGTGTGATTGATGGCCTGTCAGTAGATAAATACTAATGTCTTTCCCTGAAAATAGGGGGGAATTTAACATTTCAAAATGACAAAAGTGGTTTAAGTGTTTCATGCTCGTGTCTGAAAACATAAAACCCATTCATTAGCAATGAGGTACGTTAAAGACAAGTACAATTTTGGTAAAGATGAGGAATTGTGAATTTTGGGGATGTTTATCATCACATGTAATTCTTATACATATTTTGAGACCATAGCATATTTTTTTACGAACTGTTTCTTTTGAAAATTTGAATTTGACCGTTAAATCATATTTAGCGCATTCCCTTGGATATAGCATTATTTTGGTCGTTATCGAGTATATACAAAGTTAATTCCGAGATTTGACTATAAATGATATAGAGATATACACAACAATTAAATTCTTAAATTTTCATCCAATTCTGAGCATGGGAAGTCGTCCTTTATCAAGAAAGAAAATATTGAAATAGTGTGGTACAGCACCACACTAGAAAAAATTGCACATTTTAGGTTATAGCTTTTCCAAAACTCGTTCATTTTTTCGCACAATCTTTTGTGCAATATGTTTATTATACTATATTTCATTTCATATAGATTTGAAGACAAAATCTGGTGATAAAAATATTCATTTTTACCAAAACTGTACTTGGGCTTTAAGGCTGACTCACACCTTTGCGTTTTAGAGCGCTTGAAAATGAACACAGACGCGGGTCGTATACGATGGACTGAAATTCGGCGTACGCTCCTGAGCGCAAGCTTATCGACTGTCTGATCCTCGTATACTGTGCGTTAGGGGAGCGCCTATAATTTCCAAAAGCACTTGGCTGACGCAGGCTGAACACGCAAAGGTGGGAGTCGGCCTTTAGAAAGTAAACCTCAATAAATCTTGGCCGGAAAAAATGTTTCTTTTCAACCATGACAATTATTCAATAAATCACTAGTTATTCATTTTAGTAGAGCTAACTGGACAACAATGTCATGCCTTTTGTTTGCTTCTTAGCGAAAACTTTTAACGTATTTCGCTTTGATTTATAACTTATTTATGACAAAGGAGCAATGGGGAATTTTCAAACAGAATATGGAATTTGTTGTTTGTGTCTTTTTTTTTTTTATTTGTGTACACAATTGATAATAAGGAACTGTATTTATTTGTAACTTCTTGTTAATTTTTCTGCAATTCAAGATTCTGTTAACAAGAAAAATCTGTTATAACTCACCTGTCATTCCATAGCGTCACCGACTTTAAAGGTATATATTCGGAATGGTCGGGAAGCAGGAAATGATGTGAAACGAGCTGATATATTCACAAGTTGCTTAACATGCATCAATATAATTGTGAGCGAAATTAGGAAAAGATTTTCGCACGAATTCTGGCGTATTTTACTTTAAAAAAAAGCCAATCAGCCCTTGCTCCGACGGTGCGCTAAATGATTCGCACGGGGACGATCGGGTTGGGAATGGTCGAGTGACCGTTCGCATTGTCTGCGGCGTGTGAGTTCATATTCATTTTGTGCGTAAAGCATGTTGTGCTAGGGAGGGCGACGACGTCGTCATTTTCTGTGATAATTAAGCCTTTTCTTGATCGATTTTTATTCAAACAAACTATGAACATGTTCAATCTGCTATTGGAAAACTGCTTTATGGTAATACTTTGACTGCAGCTCACAAAGTACTCAAATACCTGAAGCGCCATCTTAATCAAAAGTAATCTATCGGTTTAACCCGTATCGTTTTATATTGAAATACATTTTATTGCAATGGTATAACTCCAAAGACTCCAACGTCTGCAGAATATCGCAGCTCGTCTTGTTTCCCTACAAAGAAAGAATGCACACATAACCCCAATTCTGCGTGATCTACATTGGCTACCAATAAACCAGAGAATCGCCTACAAACTTGGAGTCCTGGTCTATAAAGCACTGAATGACAAATCTCCATNTAGATAAATACTAATGACTTTCCGTGAAAATAGGGGGAATTTAACATTTCAAAATGACAAAAGTGTTTTAAGTGTTTCATGCTCGTGTCTACAAATACAAAAGCCATTCATTAACAGTGAGGTACGTTAAGGCTGGCTCATACCTTTGAGTTTTTAGAGCTTTTGAAAACAAACTTTCCCTGGGTGCACACACAGACGCAGGTCATACGGTGAACTGACCTTCGGATTACGTTCCTTGAGTACTAAATTCAGTCCACCATCTGACCCGCATATATACATACTTCGAAAATAAAACATTGGGCGTATAATTTATTATGCAGGCCACAAAATGCAACGGCGTGAATCGGCCTTTAGAAAGGAAACCTCAAAACATCTTGGCCGGAAGTAAGTGTTTCATATCCAGCATGACATTTATTCAATAACCTTATCATATTCATTTTAGTAGAATTAACTGGAAATCCATTTGAATGCCCTTTGTTATTGTGATGTTTGTAATTTCAAAACGTGGTTTTACGGAAATCATTAGTCCTCTGTCTGGTGAAGGCAATGGGTAAAATTGCCGAAAGTCGCAATAGAATTTGGCTCATTCAGGTAGTGCTCTATCAATAATTCTAACCTTTGTCTGAAACAGGAATCTGGTTAATTCTATAAGTTTATTTATATTATATTTCCAGAAGCGAAAAGCGGTGATAAAATGATCACCGAGCTCCTTCTTCCTCGCTATCCACCCATCAACTCTATCCCATCTCTTTGTCATCACGAATCATCACTCGTTCCAGGGGTCCCTACTGTTCTGCCCTACTCTGACAAAAGGAACCAACTCTGAATTTTATCAAAATTGACTTTTTCCTTGGTTTGAATTATTTAAGGTATCCTCTATAATATAGTGAAAGAATTTAGGTAAAATAATCCCTAGTTACCAAGATATAGACATATCAAAAGGAAGCAACTCCACATATTTCATTGGAAATGGAAAACACGTTTTCTTGATTTACTACAAAACATGTTTCCCAGAGTTGCTTCCTTTTGTCAGAGTAGGGCAGTGTTGCACTCGTCATGACCTAGGAATCACCTAGCTAGAACTCGCCCAAGGTCACGTCATGGCCTTGGACACGTCATGGCGCGAATGTCTTCTTGTAAACAGTCGTGTGTCTCTATCAATGATGAAAAAGGTATGGTATAAGGAAGGGCAATGTTGATGGAGGTCGTGAAGCTGTGTTCCATGTGACATTGGGGGTGTTGTTCAAAAGTTGCAATTGATCGGAATACGCCAATCAGAATCATTGTTTCATGCGCGTCTTGTTAAATGCGCATACCGCGCGCGAATGAAAATGCGCGTTACAATTTCCAAAGCTGCAGTTGATTTGCAGTTGATTTTGAGCAACACTCCAAAAGGCAGATAGGATAAAATCTCCTCTGAATATATATAAGAATTCACCAGGTGGTATATGTTTCCAAAATTTTCGGTCACCTGGAAAACGTTAGGCGAAGGTGAAGCATTTGCAGTTTATGGATGATCTTAATGGGCATGTGAATGCACTCTTTTCAGTCCCTGGCCCCACGACTCTGGAGTAGTCTCCCCGCATCTCTCTACAATACCAAATCACTCAACATTTTCAAGAAACACCTCAAAACCCATCTTCATAATTCCTAATGTAGCTCAATGTATGTATTTTTTAAGCAGCGCTTTGTATCCTCTGGAAAAAGCGCTGTATAAATTAAAAAATTATCATTATTATTTATATTCATTCATTTAATTATTTTCTAATGAAAGTGTGATTTATGATATTTGATACAGCAACAAATGGCAATTATTGGGGTCATTTTGGAGCGTAGAGCATTGACGTCTCCATATAACTAAACGGGGAAGAAGTATTTCTAGGAAATAAAACAAACGTATATATAGGATTTGGAAAGTGTATTTCTTCTAAATTTTTGTACGTTTATGATTATTCATACTTTCCGATAAATTCCACGAAACCTTTAATTCTGGATTAAAACGTTTATGAGTTCACTCCTGTTTCTCTTATACAGATCACGTGAAGCCTTATCTATACGGGAGGGAAATATGCTAAGGTTGATGACTTCTGAACCTCATTCAAAAGCGTCTCTAGAGCAGTTATTAAAATGATTAGAACTAGAAAAGTTCGATTCATCTTTTATTCAGAAAGCCCTTTTTAATTTCTTGTCTGGTCACGTTTCCTCCTTTAATATCAAATTACACGCTAATTTTGCATGCGTTCCCTAAAGGGGCTGTCTCATGTGCACTTAGCACCAAAATGGGTTCAAAAACCTACCTGTGTCGGAAAAAAACAGTAGAAGGGAAACATTTTGGACAGGGAGACGACTGACATCTAAGGTTGGTTGGGGAATACCCTTTGGCAGTATTCGATGCTTTTCATTTTATCAAATGAAGGTTTTGTATTTCTCGTAAACAAAATGATGACACAAACTCACCAAGGTTAAAGGGAAAACCTTGGGGAAGATCGGGGTTGGGAAAAACACTTGTTACGTATTTAGCTAAATTTGTCACGTTTCTGTGTAATTGGGGAGTGGATCTTGCACAAAAGTAAGGGATGTTGAAAACAAGACTTTAGTCAAGGTCCTTGAACTACACGTTGCAAGGTTGCTGTTAAAGATATACAATTAACACCGGCAACACCTTCTTTTTACCATTTTATTGAAATTGAATAGATCAATCAGTGAAAATAGGACGGTTATGTCTTCATTTGAAATTTGAAGAAATATATCGTCATTCATGAGGACATNTCTAGGAATCACCTAGCTAGAACTCGCCCAAGGTCACGTCGTGGCCTTGAACACGCTATGGCGCGAATGTCTTCTTGCAAATAGTCGTGTGTTTCTATCAATGATGAAAGGGGTATGGTATAAGGAAGGGCAATGTTGATGAAGGTCGTGAAGCTGTGATCCATGTGACATAGGGGGTGTTGTTCAACAGTTGCAATTGATCGGAATACGCCAATCAAAATCATTGTTTCATGCGCGTCTTGTAAAATGCACGCACCACGCGCGAATAAGAATGCGCGTTACAATTTGCAAAGCTGCAGTTGATTTACAGTTGATTTTGAGCAACACCCCAAAAGGCAGATAGGATGAAATCTCCTCTGAATATATACAAGAATGCACCAGGTGGAATACGTTTCAAGAGTTTTCGGTCACCTGGAAAACGTGTGGCATATATTCAGTTTAGGCCAAGGTGAACCATTTGCAGGTTATGGATGATCTTAATGGGCATGAGAATGCACTCTTTTCAGTCCCTGACCCCATGACTCTGGAATAGTCTCCCCGCATCTCTCCGCAATACCAAATCACTCAACCTTTTCAAGAAACACCTCAAGACCCATCTTTGTAATTCCTAATGTAGCTGAAAGGGTTTTTTTTTAGACAGCGCTTTGTATCCTCTGGAAAAAGCGCTATATTTTCAAATAGACTCCAAATTGGCAATCTAGTTTTATGTAATGTTCTCTCTGTTTTGTATTTTAATTATGTATTTGAATGATAATGTATTTTATATTTATCTTTATTCATTGTATTTTTCATTGTATGTATATTCATTGTACACAGGGCGTGCTTGTAAAGCAGTTTGTATAACTGAATGCACCTACCCTGTTTTTAAAGAAGACTATAATAAATAAATAAATAAATAATAATTATTATTATTATTATCTATATTGATTTTTTCTATTATTTTCTAATGAAAGTGTGGTTTATGATATTTGATACAGCAACAGATTACAATTATTGGGGTCATTTTTTTTTAAGCGTAGAGCATTAACGTCTCCATATAACTAAACGGGGAAGAAGTATTTCTAGGAAATAAAACAAACGTATATATAGGATTTGGGACGTGTATTTCTTCTATTTTTTTGTACGTTTATGATTATTCATACTTGCCGATAAATTCCACGAAACCTTTCAATCTGGATCACAACGCTTATGTGTTCACTCCTATAATTCTCTTTTACAGATCACCTAAAGCCTTATCTATACGGGAGGGAATATGCTAAGGTTGATGACTTCTGAACCTCATTCAAAAGCGTCTCTAGAGCAGTTATTAAAATGATTAGAACTAGAAAAGTTCGATTCATCTTTTATTCAGAAAGCCCTTTTTAATTTCTTGTCTGGTCACGTTTCCTCCTTTAATATCAAATTACACGCTAATTTTGCATGCGTTCCCTAAAGGGGCTGTCTCATGTGCACTTAGCACCAAAATGGGTTCAAAAACCTACCTGTGTCGGAAAAAAACAGTAGAAGGGAAACATTTTGGACAGGGAGACGACTGACATCTAAGGTTGGTTGGGGAATACCCTTTGGCAGTATTCGATGCTTTTCATTTTATCAAATGAAGGTTTTGTATTTCTCGTAAACAAAATGATGACACAAACTCACCAAGGTTAAAGGGAAAACCTTGGGGAAGATCGGGGTTGGGAAAAACACTTGTTACGTATTTAGCTAAATTTGTCACGTTTCTGTGTAATTGGGGAGTGGATCTTGCACAAAAGTAAGGGATGTTGAAAACAAGACTTTAGTCAAGGTCCTTGAACTACACGTTGCAAGGTTGCTGTTAAAGATATACAATTAACACCGGCAACACCTTCTTTTTACCATTTTATTGAAATTGAATAGATCAATCAGTGAAAATAGGACGGTTATGTCTTCATTTGAAATTTGAAGAAATATATCGTCATTCATGAGGACATGTAAATTGTTTACTTCTTGTTTCAATCTCACTTTCTACCCCTCTCTACCCTTTTATACAGGAGTAGAATATACCCAAAAAAGTAAAACGCGTCCCTTTCCAAAACGATACCCTCATTCTAAGGTGCAAAAACTTACACTTAACGCGTGAACATTGTTTTCTTCAGTAGATGTGAACATAGTATTATTTTATTCTATCTGGAAAACAGTTAAAAAGTATTTGTGTTGCACAAAAGTTTTCTTTCAAATAAAAATCACATAACTCAATTTGTGGGTTTTACCCTTCTCATCTTCTGTCGATTTCCCATCAACTTTCCCATCCTCAAAGTTTAATTGAACCTTGCAGTGGTATAACGAGCAAAACTTCAGCATGTACCATAGCAATACAATTGATGATTTATTTTCATGGAAACAAAGATATGTTAAAATGACTTCCTTTTGTTAACCTTATAGGCATATTTAAGATATGAATTAGTTCCTGGAAGCTTTGAGCAGTCCCTGTAAACTAGATTCTATATAAAGTATTGAAATGATGACAGATGTCGCGAGGGTAGAATAAACTGCCACATGACATGCAAGTTTAATCTCTGAAAACAAGATGAAAATTGTTTTTTAGATGAGTTAATCATGTTCTGGGTAGTTGAGTGTTCACCTGCGGGTGTCATTAAATCGAATGTAGTACTCCTCTTTGATATTTGCCGTGTCCATAATCTGGTAGTCACTCAACTCTACATTGTGACACTACTTTGAGTCTCAGATAATTGGAGTGAATGCCCTTTTGCCCTCTCTCTTTCTTCCTCTTCATGTTAAACTCTTTCTTTCTCATCTTCTCTACAACATTCTCCTCAATTATTAATCTATCTGTACCCATCCATTTTTCTTGGTAACTTCACTCCAACATTTATTGTTTCTTCATACTTCTTCATACTTCATATTTATGTGTATGAAAATGCTAAATATTGAATAAATTCTTTATATAAAGACTTTATATTTGTGAAAAGACCCAGCGACTCTGGCAATATGTATTGGCTTTTATTTTTGTATGGTTTAGAATGGGAAAATAGCATTCATGTAAATTGTAATAGAACGGGCTTCTTCTATCAATGCATTACGTCAATTACAATTTCATTGCTTCTATTTCAGTATCATTTAGATTACTCAGAGTTATTCATCTTATTTCCTTTATACCATTCTAAAATAGGCCTTGGCCTTTTTGTCCGCTTTTCAAACCTACTCCAATTTCCAGCAACCTTTATGTGCAAACAAACCCAATATCCTGTGTCCATTCACCGGCGTCTCCACACTTCCTTTTAACAGTGTAAAGGCCGAGTCGCACCTTTGCGTTTTTAGCCTGCATCGGCCCAGCTTATTTGGAAATTAAAAGTCGCTCCCTGGTCTGACGTTCGGCTTGCGTTCAAGGAGCGTACGCCGAGCGTCAGTCCACCGTATGACCTGCGTCTTTGTGCATCCACCGAGCTTTTTTAATTTCCAAATACGCTGGGCCGACGCAGGCTAAAAACGCAAAGGTGTGAATCGGCCTTTATATTTTGGAAAGGCATCATTGGTGTTCCAAGGACCTTGTTCTACTTTCTATGAATGGACGTACATCCTACCTATTCCACGGAGTATACCAAATACCCTTGATTCTTCAATCATAAAATGTGAAGTCATCGATCATCTATTGTCTTAAGGATTGTCAATATTTCTTTCGCCATGAAATTGATATGATATAATACATTGTAAAATAATCTCATCGTGATCGATTAAAGCTTAGATGATGCGTTCATTCGCCTCGGACAAATCCTTCTCATGATGAGAATGTATACCATGCTTGCCAATTTCACAAGGCGCTTCCGGGACTTCCCAGTTCATCGGTAAACATATCGATTTGGGAGATCATTTTTCCGTTGTTGTTCGTATAAGGTAGGATATAGTAGGATATATGCTCAAGGGACTTTCTTGTGTGAGTAGGAAGTTTTTTTTTCTACAATATCAACCGAATAACGGTAGGTTATTCATTGATCATTGCGCAAAACAAAAAGTAGTTTATGCTAAGTCACAGTGATGAGCATTTAGAGTGATATAAATTAGATTTGACTCATCCTGATGGAGGAAGTGATGGCTAAAGGAACCAGAAATTCGGAACCCATCCATCCTACTATAAAGTCATCATATTTATGTAGTTGGTTCCAGCGGATTGTCATAAAAAAATTATTCCTCGTTAAAGTTTTTGCCTTCGAACTGATCGTTGACGGAGAATACGCATCCGTTCATCGGCGGTAACATGGATCAGAATACCAAATATTGTATCTCTCTTTCTCTCTCTCTCTCTGTCACCCTCACACACACACACACATATATATGCAAACACACACACACTCTTCCTCCCCTCACTCTCTCTACATTACACACACAAACACACACACAAACACACACGCACTCTCTCTCTCTCTCTCAACTCTTTATCTATATATCTATCTCTCTCTCATTCTCTCCAGCTTTTTTTCTATTTTCTTACTTGCACCTTAACAATATCGATATCTTTATGCCAATGCAAATATGCTAAATATTTTGTCAAAGGAAAGAGAAGCGATCATTCGAAAGCACTAAACGAATCAATTTCCATCTCTCAAAATAAGTTGGGTAGACAGATTCTAAAGAGACCGGAAAGCAATCCATCATTTTCCTCTAACCACCTAGATAACAAAACCCACTCAAGCCATTGCTCTCCAAGTTTCAGGAAAATAAAACAAAGTCGGTAGTGTCCGCTGAAGCACCAACCACAAAAAAACGCAACCATTTTACTGTCTTCTCAAAAGTGCAAAATCAAAATGCAGATTTTTAATTTCTTTCAATTTACAACCGCAAGACGTGAATGACAACCTAAACTAAATATGACACAAATTCTAGCAATTTAAAAACTTCAAAACTTTGGACAGTGTGGATTCACCGGTCACTTTTGTTTGTGTGATCAAATAAAAGCCACCGTCCGACCCGCTTTTTATCCGCGTCTTCCGTGCGTCAAGGTAGCGTTTAAACATCCAATAACGTTGGGCCACTGGCAGTCTAAAAGCGCAAAGGTTTGAGTCGGCCTTTAGAGCATACTGGACAAAATGGAAGCTGACACTGTCATTATTAAGACGTGAATCAAAGGTAATTTGATTCAATATACGCTGTGGTTAAACGCGTTGAAAAGGTATAAATTAGTGTTTATTTATTAAAGAATAAATGAATAAACAGCTTACATCACCATCGATAGTGAATAAATTTATATACCTCGCTTCTTTGTCCTATGAGAGGACCAGTGATACGTTTAATAAAGCTTTCCGTAGATCTACGCATGACTAGCCTATACGAACGACTGGTAACCATTTTTAATTTGTCCATTTTCCATTTCTTGCCGCTGAATCGCATCGAATGAAGAGTAACAAGTCAGTCGTAGAGCCGTATACGCACAGATTTACGAAACATTATTGCGCTTAGCTTAGCACTCTGCACCCGTATTGAAAATTGCTTTCTGTACTATCAGCAGTAGACATTTCTCAGTCGGCTAGCCCTGGGTAGCACCCGTACTCTTGCTCCACACCACTCCGTCATTTACACCACTCGCCAGGCTAATATCGATATCACTTTACTATTCTCTGGAAGATTGCACCGGCTTCGATTCAAGCGTTACTTTAAATTGGGAGCATGTAATGGGTTGGAAGCTGGAATTAACCATTTGAATTGAGAGTGTTTTCCACTGTTCTTCGATTGCGATTATCAAGTGAGATCCGCTGGGGCATGGCCCCATTGCATAAACCCAACCTAAATTCACCCAATATCGCTTCTCCCCATCTAGGTACCTTATTAACTTATAGAATACCAAGCACCTCTCTATTTCTTAACACCATATGTAAAAGCCCTATTCTGTGACTTTAATATGTAGGCTGTTCCAAATCTGCCGAATGTTTCGCAACTAGCTCATTCAATCAGGATAGATCAATCCTGGTCAGGGTGATGATGGAGAACATGCAGAAGAAGGAGGAGAATGAAGGAAGCAATATCGAAGGAGGATTATGAGGTAGAGGAGAAGCATAGCATTAATAACACCATATAAACTATTTCCGAAAAGTTAACTCCTTTCCTCCTTTCCTCCTCCTCCTTTTCCACCTATCCCTTTCTAACTTTTGTACATAATTGTTTAATGTATTGTTTTATGTATTTGTATTGTTTAATGTATTGGCGCTCCCAACACAGGCTTCGCCTTCTGGATCTGCGCCCTTTCCTTTAATTTGTATGTATTTTGTTTATTCTGTATGTTATTGACATTTGATTTTCTATTTTGAATATTGTATTGATGTATACAGAAATTTGTTTGTTGAAGGAAAAAAATAAATGTTATTTTGAATTGAATTGAATTGAATTAACTGGAACACAGACAATAGATCCGTACACTATGTATTTGACTGTGCGGACACAACAATGACAACCCGGTAGTGATTTCAATAGCATTACAAAAGACCATTGAAATTGTGTTCGACTTAACTTTTCGAAAATACTGGGATGGTGGACTAAGCTGTAAAAATATTAGGCTTCAAAACCAGTGCTTAATGCTCAAAAAGAGCTATTCAAAATATGACCTTCATAGGCATAGAATGCAGGAATAAAGCGGCCATGGTACACTTTATTTCTCTCATAAATATCTTCATAGTGCCTGTATAGCTTCCTTGTGTTTGCATTTTTCCCCTTTTTTCATCAATCTGAATGTAATAACATAGGTCAGGTAGATTGAACACGATATAAACTATTTCCGAAAAGTTAACTAGAACGCAGACAATAGGTCCGTACACCGTGTATTCAACTTTGCGGACACAACCATGATCAGCCGGTACCGAATTCAATAGCATTACAAAGGAGGATTGAAATTGCGTTCGACTAAACTTTTCGAAAATACTTTATATCGTGTTATTGATTCATTAATCTTTTAATTATCAAAATCACAATGTACGACAATGTCCTTAACCAATGGAATTACTCAATTTCCATAGACTGTCGGCAGAGACTACCCGATTCAAGTAGTAATAGGTTGAGGGAGAAAGCCACGCTCTATCTTTGGTCTCCCAATCCTCATACTTTCTGAGCGCAGATCGATATTTACTCTTTTTCAGATGAGAAATGATTTGTATATTCTTTCATAGATTCAGATATTGTTCGTTGGTACAAGTATTAAGATGATGACATATGTCTAAATGCGGCATAATAAAATGGGATATCGTTGACGAATGTTTTAATCACTCGCATAAATCACATCGATGACGAAGGTCATTTCGTGACTAGGTTAAAATGTCCTTTCAAACAATATTATGGTGAAAGGAACGTTGAATTTTTGTTTTGGTTTTTAATTTCCCTTCGTTTTGTTAGGTTTCCATGCATCGAATATTATCAGATTATTACCAAATCAAGTTTCCGAGTGCCTTGTATAGCTCCATTAGCTTCGATATGAAAAGCGCCAGACACTTTCATCTACTGAACATTCGGGATGAGGCTACAATTGTAGCCTCATCGTGTGGAGGCGCCGTGGTGTAGTGGTCGTGACTCTCGCCTTTCAACTAGAGGGTCGTAGGTTCGAATCCTACCCATGGCGTCAATTTCCTTCAGCAAGAAATTCATCCACATTGTG